>JAILXH010181672.1:23124-37584 GCA_023558415.1 Piaractus mesopotamicus | reverse complement strand
AGAGAGAGAGAGAGAGAGAGAGAGAGAGAGAGAGAGTGAGGGAGAGAATAAGGCAACGTTCTCATTCTCTCAGAGATTAGGGGCTATGGTTATGAAACACACAGGAAACCAGCACACGTTCAGGGCAGGTTACAGATATAAAACATACCAGGACTGTCAGGACTCTCATCACCATCATCTGAGCAATAAAAACAGTTCATCCAAAATCATAAACAAACAAAAACAAAGAAGAAAAAAAAAAATCTACTGATGCTAGCTAAGAAAGCAACCAAGCTCTTTCTAAATGCCCTCATTTTTCTGCCAGAAGTACTATTAGGAGTACGAATATGCATGGGTTCTCGAGTACTCAGGTAACTGTTTGGGGAGCTGGTATCTGAATGCTGAAATCACTGTTCTGGTACTCATGACATTTCTTCATGGAAAGACGGAGAAACATTGCAAGTTATACAAAACACAAGTGCCTTAAAATGAGCGTGTTGCCAAGGAAAGCTCTGCTAAGGACACAACAGAAGACAGAGATAGTGCGAATGAGTCTGAAGCTACCTACTCTAGCTGATGTTAGCTAGGGCAGTGAAATAAATTGAAACAGTGAAAATATTTCCCTGACAAAGTGACGTTGGCACATCGCCCACGGAGGAGAAAAGACCATGTGTAGAAGACGAGGAGTCCTCATCAGCCTCTAACGTTGTAACGGTTAGTGTTCTCATGGCACTCGTGAAATTATACATTTTATACTCTGCAGCCCAAATCAAGTCAGTAAGTATTGGCCTGTCTTGAACAATGTAGGACTGACAGAAAAAAATATGTGTCCTGTAGTTTGATGTTACAATTCTGATTTTGGCTGTAACCTACTAATGAAATTAGTGAATACACAATATTCACTAAAGACAACTAGCTAGGTAGAGGAGTAGGATAGAAGAAACAACAATAAATGGTAGGACTTCTAGAAGTAGAAACAGAAGCTATTATGGTGTGAATACGTAAACCGGACACAATCATCTCTCAAAAATATTACAGACTTCTTGTGATCCTGTGACATATGTCTGGAAAATGTAGCCCGTCCAAATAGTACTAAAGGCAGCTTTATGGTGGAATGGGGTAAAAAGAAGGCATCATATTTAGCACATGGTTCACTTCCAGAGTAGCACCTCAGAGTCCGCTTAACATATCAGGAAAGTGAGAAGAAACCAAGCAACATTCCTACCAACCTTGATCCGTCTCATCGTCTAAATCAAAATTGAACCATTCTTTTATTAAAGAAATAATTCAAAATAAAGGTCAAATAAGGAGGAAAGAGAACAAAGAACCAAGAGAAAGAAATTAAAGCATCTGTAATAAAATAAGAGTAAGGGGGTCTTTATCAGTCATTACACAATTCTATTTCCAGGAATATGTGAGGGTCCTATTCAACCACAGCTCCATCTCTTCTTTTACCACTTCATTTATTACACATTCACATGTTATATAAATACATATTTATATTTACTTCTTGTATCTTAAACTACTCTTGGTTACTTTTGGTAATCTTGGAGTATCTAAGTTCAGAGCTACAAAAGTTTTGTAAAAAAGAGAGAAGCTGATGGATAGAAAAAAGAGGGGAGGGAGAGACAGAAAGCGCAAGAGAGAGAAAGAAAGAGAGAAAGAAAGAAAGGCAGGCTACAAACAGAGGGAAAAGTAAAGGGGCAGTGTAAGAACTGACCAGCTAGACTTGACAGACAGACAGAAGTGGAGACTTAAGAATGGCTGGATGTGATAGATGGTGAAAGATGAGCAGCTGTGTGGATGAGAGGGCAGAGGGCAGTGACAGTAGGAAGGTTGCAGGGCCTTCTGGCACCCAGAAACTTTACTATACCTTTAAGGCTGGGAAAGGGGGTGTTCTTCTCTCTAGCTGCTTTATTAGGGAGAGCCAGGCTGGACAGACTGAAGCTGGTGCCATGGTTCTTATATAAGTTACCTACACACACAGTGCACATTTTCAACTCAGCAGCATGTGTGGGCACTTTTCTTTAAAGACAACACTATGTGGGCTCAATTGTTTAAAGACAATAATAAAATAAAACAGCAGGGAAGAGTGGTGCAGAATGCTAGCAGAAATTATATAATTCACTGAATATTCACAACATAACTTGTCAAATCAAGTTCATAAAAGAAGCTTAGAACAAAAACAAGTTTAAAAAAAAAAAACAAAAAACAAAAGTGAGGCTAACTGACACACAAAGAAAGAAAGAAAGAAAGAAAGAAAGAAAGAAAGAAAAAAAAAAAGAAAGAAAGAAAACTGCAAAAAAAACCAAAAAAAAAAACAGTTAAGGTAATAATTACAATTCTGTAAATAGCACAAGCAGTCCACTCACTGGCAAAAGACATGAGTCCTGCAAAGCCATCACTGCTGTTGTTGGAGATGGTAGAGTTGGGTGAGCTGTTCTTAGAATCTCCCTCTCCATCAGACTCACCCGGTAATTTGAGGCTACTGGGCCTCAATGGGCGAGACGGCCTACACAAAACACAGACATAAGAGATCAGACTGTGTGGATGCATGCATAAAATAAAATAATAATAAAAAAAAAAAACTGTGTGTCATTAAGTCAGAAACTACGTAAGCAGACTACTTCAGATTATCAAGTCAAGTGTTTGATGATTTAAGCATGATTTAAGCTGTGGAAGATTTGTACTTATTTTCAATCAACAAAATATGTCATTTGAGAAGGATGCCTGATCTTTTGCATACAACTGTGTAGACCACACAGTTGTATGCAAAAGATTAGGCGTCCTGCTCAAATTACATATTTTGTTGATTGAAAGTAAGTGTGAGTCAATGAGTGTGTGAGTGACAGACATACTTGTTTCCATTCATGTTCTGATTGAAGCGCGGTGTGTAGCTCTCCTCTTGTTCCTCACTGTCAGCCTCCTCTTCTGCAGGGAAGCCATACTGGGGCTCAAAATAGGGGTTATCATACTCCCGCTTCTTATTGGCTAGGTCAGCAGGGGCTGGCTCTGGGGTGGGTCTTGTGAATGGTGGGGCACCCAATCCAGGGACAGAGTTCTGCAGTGCTGCACTAGCTGATGCCTCCATCTCAACAGGCTCTGCCGGCTCCTATTGGATGAATGAATCAATATATGAATGAATGAATGAATTAATTAATGGAAAACAGAGTGACAGTGATCCAACAAAATCATGCCTGAATGTCAAACTTTTGACTGCATCTTCACAATTAAAAGTTTATTCAACAGATAACTAATGAGTAAATAGGTTGAACTGGCAATTCAATAACCAAACAGGTAATAATAAACAAATACATTAAACTAGTCACTCAATTATTTATAGAAATCATAATTTTAAATGGACTTCTCATTCCAGTTTTAGTTAATCTTTCCATTCGACAAACTTGCTCAGTAAATCACAGGGAAACTGAAGCATCCATTTTGAACAGAACAACTGCAGTCTTACTGAAATACTGAATGCTCCTTATAAAACAATTTGTCAGTAACAGAAAATATAACATAGAATTGTACGTGCACTGCAGAAATATTTCATCTGGTTTAACACACAACGGAAGAAACATCTGCCTTATTGACACATTACCTAATTCTAATGGCATTAAACTTAAACTATGTAATCCACAAAACTAAAGAGAGCAGTACTGACATGATTCACTCCCTGGATGACAGTGCTAGGGCTGGAGCTGGCCGTGGTGCTGGAACTGGAGCGAAGTGGTTGGCTGTCTGTTGCCTCAGTAGCGCCCTCCGTTTCAGGCCCTCGCTCTTCACTCTCCTCCTCATACTCCTGGAAGTCATGGATCTCCACCTCATTAGCGTCTTCAAGAGCTGCATGGGTCAAGGGATCCACATCTACAAGACACCATGAGAGAGAGAAAGATTTCTAATCAGAGGGAAACAAAACACAGATGAAGAAAGAAACAAAGAAAGAGAAGGGTGGCTAACTTGGTGTGTCGCCCTGTATGTCCCCTTTGATCATCTCATTCACAAAATCTCCGAGTGAGGAGTAGGAAGAGCTAGAGTCGTCATATGCCTCGCTGTCACTGCCACTATAATAACACACAAACAGATGTACATTAATAAACATGCATCTCAGCTAAGTGTAATACATGATTCATCCTTACCAGCAGAAGCTAAAAAAAACATACTGATACAGTACTGTGCAAATGTCCGAGACCACCCTTTCATTGATTTACCTTTCAGTAAAAAAGTCATTTATTATTATTCATTCTTCAGTATAAGAAAAAAACAAAAAAACAGGAAAGAGTCTTTGAACCATGTCAGAATAAGTGTGTGTGTCTTGCCTACCTGTCGTCTGTAGGATCCGAGTCATTAGCCTCATCCTCCAGTGGTCCGCTCATGGCTTCTGCAAGCTGGGAGTTTCCATCATACACACGATAAAAGACTGGCTGCAACTGGTGAGCATACCACTTAGGCTTATCGCCTATTAGGGAGGGGTCATAAACATCTGGAATACAAACACAACATGCAAACATCTTGCAGTATTTGTACCTATAAAGAACACTGTAAGATATATAGCTATGCTGGTGCATTTCAAATACATAGGTTAAGGGATGGGTGTCCTCTTACTGTTATGGATCCTCTGGAAGGCCAGGTTAGTTGGGTTAAGGGCCCATTCTCCATAATACTCCACAGCTTGCGTGTGGGAGAGTTTCTCGGCAAAGCCAGTGCGTCTTGGCCTGGAGGCCAAGAACGAGGTGGCCTGAAAGGCAACCACGGGACGTGGGAACAGCCGCAGTGTGCGAGTGTGCATCTGGAAACCCTGTAGCACGTTCGGAGAGTTGAAGAACCTCACCATTGCCACCCTGTATAAAAAATAAGTGACAAAGGTCACTTATTTATTATTTAGGTCACAAAATGCACAGCAAATGAAATAAAACATTCAACAATCAGTCAACAATTTCTTAAAAAACAGGGAAACACTGGGGAACCACTTATTCTTAAAGGCCCATATCCTACATGTTCCTATACTTTATTTTCTCCCTTGACGTCCACTTGTGACAGCTGTGTGGTTTTATGCACCAAAAACAGGCGTAAGTCAGTTTTACATAACTATTTTCCAACTTTCCTTCATCAATGAAAATGAAACATGCTGTTCTCTTGTTACGGTGCCTTTAAGACTGATATATGTAAAAAAGCTCTGTTCTGATTTGCACATTCTAAAAGGGGCTGAAACCCTCCTTATAACTTCAATGTGAATGTTCAGGCTTAATTGCTGAAGGTCGAATAGTAAAATGGTAAATGTGCTGGTTTTTGTGACATCACTAAAACAATCAATTCAAAACAGCCTCTTTTTCAGCTTACTGCTCATATATAGACTCCATGGACTGAGGAGGGAATAATAAATTTTTTATACAGTAACAATGTTTACATACTACATCAAACTTCTTTATTTAGACAAAATGAGGAAAATTCAATTTTGCATGAATGATATGAGCCCTTAAAGAAAACAATATTATTATAAATACATTTTTCCAATTTTAAACATAAAAGTAGTATATCAGATTTTATACTTTAATTCAACTGCGAGAGAACTCTGACCTTGTGGCCACATCCACCGAGTCAACATCATTTCCATAGATGAGGGGGTTAAACTCTGTGGAGGAGGGTGAGGACTTATCTCGCCCTGGGGGCAGCAGGGGCAGCTCCTGGCCCTCCTGGAACTTCTCTAGGTTTAAAATAGGCTGAGTGTTCAAACTCATACTTGCCAGAGCCTACAATGAGGCAGAGACAGAAAGAGAAAAACAGAGAAAAAGAAGAAAGTGAACAGAAAAGACATTCTGTAAAATCCAAGGTTACAGGGCTAGAAGGGCAAAGGGGTAAGAAATAGCATTCTCACTTCAGGCAATAATGTGTCATACATGGCACTGTATGTTATGTCAGATCTGTAACAACTCCTCCTCCAACTACCAATACTGAAGGCAATTTAATGCTGTATACTACATGTAAGCACACTTACATGTAACCTGAGTCTGACTGACAGCTACTGCCTGAAATGAGATGCTGAATTAGTGGGTTGAAAAGTCAAAATGTTAGAAGAGGGGCGGGTTCATCACACGGAGCAATTTACAAAGCACTCTGGGAATACCAGCATCGCTCGCTCAACACCTCACTGACAGGCATTCCAGCGGATCCCTACGTGCTCGCAACAATCCGGCCGGCCACACTGCCAAGCCAAACACACCACTTGATTTACAATCTGCCTTTTCAGGGTTATAACCATGGCAATGTGAGCGCCGTGTAAAGTGAGTGCAGGGATGTCCAGACATGCTCAAGCCAAATGAGTGATGCAAGTAGCAGAGGATTACACATCTCCAAAAGGGACAGGAAGAAAAGCACTGCAGATGAATGGAGTTTTAATTGTGTACGAGTGTATGCCTATGTACAGTACTGCACCTGTCATTTATTAATTTCCAGTCAAAACACCATTAAGTTTTAAATTTTTCTGTGCCAGGAAGAAAAAAAAAAAAAATGCAGAAACATCCTGAACTGAAAATTACATAGAAACCTGAATTCTAAATAGAACTAAATATTGCACCAAAATCTTTTTATAGGTTTTTGAACCCCAGTTTTGGATATAAATCCTATTTTTCATGTATTTTTCCCTTGACTTTCCCCTTACCTATATCTTTTTTCCCCCAGAACGATCTGAAAAATTCTTAACTTGTACTTTATGGCTGCTTTGATTGGAAATTAAATAAATAAAGGGTGGTGACTTTTGTACAGTACTGTGTGGAAATGTGCTTGCAGGTGTGCAGCATCAGTACAGAAGAGAGGCAGTGTGCATCTGTGCTAAAGTGTTCATTTTTTGTTGTTTATTTGTGATGTGTGCTGGGTTGTGTATGCATGAAGACAAAAGAAGGCATTAGGACTGCGTGCAGTTAGGAAGCATGGCACGTTCCAGGAGCAGGAGGTAGAAGAACCTTGGAGTCTGAGGCGAAGATCTGCTTTTGGGTGATCACAGTCAACCTAACCAGACACTAAGGAACACACACAGACACACACACACCAAAAAAACAAACAAAAAAAAAGACAGAGCCAATGTCACATGACTACCAACCCCAGCAAATCACTGCAAAGGATCGGCAGGGTATGTGACCAAACGGGTGAGGAGAGTACAGAGACAGCGAGTGAAGAAGAGTAAAATAGAACAAGAAGAGAGAAGGAGAGAAAAACCAAGACAGAGAGAGAGAGAGAGAGAGAGAGACAGACAGACAGACAGACTGCATTTCTTACACAAAAAGAAGTTACAGAACAAAGAAAAAGTTGGCAGGACAAACACAAGGACACAAAATAAACAGTATGAGTGGAAAGAGGAGAAGCCTTGCAACACAGACAGACGTGAAAATAGTGCTGGGTGGTATTGATAAATTCAATATCACAGTATTTTCCAGTATT
Source organism: Piaractus mesopotamicus (assembly GCA_023558415.1). Lineage (NCBI taxonomy): Eukaryota > Metazoa > Chordata > Actinopteri > Characiformes > Serrasalmidae > Piaractus > Piaractus mesopotamicus. Next base: position 30,171 of record JAILXH010181672.1, on the reverse strand, counting down.
ATGTTATTTGATGTTATTCATTACCGGGTTCACACTAGATGCATTTTTGTGGGCTGAGGCACCTTTTTCTTTTATTGTTTTCAATAGTAAAGACGTGCTTTGCATGTTGGGTGCTTTGCCTTTTCTGTGCGGCTGTGTTTCGTGCAGAGAGCTGTTTTGTACTGACCAGTCAGATCAAAGGTAAGAAGGGCATTTATTGCTGAAATAAAGAAGTGATGCAGTCTTTCAGAGATCTAAATCATGACAAACAAAAAGGAGCATTTTCAGTTTAACTTGTTTTTGCTTACAGCACTATGTTTGTTAGTGAATAGTAGTACTTTTTGCCTACACATATCGATATGTTGGATAGGCTTGCACACGTGGGGTTTTATCAGTACAGTGCTTAACATTTCAAGTACTTTTTTCAGTGTTTTGATATGTTATCTATTATTAACAAGCAACAACTTTAGCTAATTTTAACTAGTCAGTTAACTATTGCTAGCTGTTACTTAGCAACCGGGGATAGGCCGGCCCAACACAGCCTTCAAAAAGCACATTAGTGAACTCCCCAAAGAAAACTGTGCATCATTTTTTTTTTCCCAGAAAAAGACCATGTGAACCCCCACCACAAAGCTTGAATTAATAAAGTTAATGAACCCATGCTTTCAGAGTACTGCTAAAAGACTGTCCTACAAACCGGAAACAGCATGTTTGATTAGGCCTTTTTGTGCGGTTCCTCTTAAAATTACAAAGGAAACCTTACACAGGTTTGTACGTGTTAACTTGCCAGCAATCAGAATTTCCCAAAAAAAGTAAGTTTAGGTTATTTATTTATTTTTTATGAATATTTAACGGTTCTTTCAAAACAATCTGAAGCTCCTAGCAAACTACATACAATGCAGGTAACTAAGGCTACGTTTATACAGCAGGTAAAAGTGGCCCAAATCTGATTTTCTCACCAAGTCCGATTTTTTTGTTTGGCTGTTCACATGATCTTTTAAAAGTGACTTATATGCGACTTTAGTCTGAACAGATCACGCTCCTAAACCGACCCGCATGCGCAAAAGAACAGAGCTTCACGTGGCGGCTCGTCCAGAGGTAAACAGTCATGACGGCCAGTCGCTCCCAGACCTTCAGTTTCGTCTTCGCCCTCATCACAGGAGCGATTATGAAGTTCCAGTGGTTGACAGCTTGGCTCATCACCCAGAATGTGTCCGAAAAAGGGCGCGTTATTCGGCCACGTCCACTTCTGTGTCCTCGGATTCTTTAAACTGTTCTCTGACGCTGCAGCCTCAGGCTCCTCCGGCCGCGTCCGGCCGCTTCGTTCCAAACCTCTTCAAACATGAAGCGGTTTGATGAGTCTCTTCTCATGTTTTAGTACAGAAACATCAGCCTAAATGTTTATGAGTCTCAGCAGCGCGAAATTATGACGAATGTCGAGTTGGATTGACGTAAAAGTCGCATGAATTCCGATCTGGCTGCTCAGACTGAGTCGCATAGCCACAGATCGGATACGTATCGGATTTCATTACCACATATGAAAGTGTCTCAAATCGGAATTGAAAATGTCAGATTCAATGAGTTTTTTGCTGTTCACACAGATACACAGATGACATCTGTGTCACATTTGAGGAAAAAGATCGGATTTGGGCCACTTTTACCTGCTGTGTAAACGTAGCCTAAGTTTTTGTCTATCAACGCCACTAAAATTAAAAATCAATATTTTCGTGCGGCACCAGAACTGGTGTACCGGTTGTAGATGATATAAGTTACCGCCCAGCGCTACATCCAGTCAGAACTGCCAGCCAATAAGTAGACCATCCATGGTTACCAAGGTGATAACCAGTGTGCACAGATGAAGAAGAAGCAGATCTAAAACAATTACTTTACAAGTGCATTGTGGGTAGGAAACATCAAGGTAAACGCAACGCAACTATTACTCTACGTGTGAACAATGAGTAGCCTCCTAAAACCATTATGCCAGACGTTCTCTTAAAATCTTAACTCTGAGTAAGAAAATGTATGGCTGACAGTGACAAGAAAATGAACTTGGGCAGTCACTATCAATTATATTGGTAATCGAGCAATTAAGCCATTATTATAATGAAGTATTTATCATAAAATCAGGGAATTAAAGGTCAGCACCTCGTCTTTAATGTGAAAACGAGTCCAGGGTATAAATCAACACAGAGCCATCAGCTCAGGACCGAATGGAAAACAGGCACTGAAATTGCAATAAGCACTGAAATTGTAATAAGTATTGTAATTGTAATGTTGAAAACACTTGAAACAGAGACATGAAATTAACTGACTACAATAACAATCATAGTCTATAATTAGTTATAATAGCTATAATCTAGAAGACATCACCAAGTCACATCTATGGAATTAAAAGTTCCACACTTAAAACACTAAGAACTCTCCCCAGCTACAAATTCATGAGCCTGCCCATTTCTTTAAAAGACTGAAGTATGTCATATTAAGAGATAACCAACGTTTACACAATAGGAAATCCTTGCCTGGTTAACAACTAAGCAGTCACTTGTTTGGTCAGTGTAACTAAGGCAGTGAGACTAACTGCAAAGTGGAACCCACAGAAATAACAAGCTAGCTAATTGGTTCAGACTGATAAACACTGCTTTATAACAACCTGCTGACACCAGGTACTTACTTAGTTACACTTACTTAGTTACAAAATCATACTTCTCTGATCCTTTCATATGTTCAAACAAACCAACCAACCAACCAACACACACATTTGCCAAAATGAGAAACCTATTTTGAGTATGGTTTGGAGATCACAATCCACAATACACAGACATACTGGGTCTGATTCAGTTTGCATCACTGGTTTCAGAACCATGATGACCAGAATACTCCATCCTGATTAAGATGTATAACTGATATGTTCCAGGATGGACTTGCAGAATGAAAAAAGATTTTAATCATTATGACCAAATGAATTAATTAGGTGCCAAATATGATCGTTGGTGCGGGATGGCATGGGGTTAAGAAAACAACTAATATTAAAAACAGGAATTAGTCAAATATTAACTAAAATTAAACAAAATGTACTCCTGTATGTTGCCCGTAATGGCAAGATGTTGAGATGTCCAAATGCACTCTCATCTCAACATCTTACGCACTGTTAATAGCTTTTGTTAATAGATTCAGGGGAGTTTAGTTGTGGTCTGAATCAGTCCTGGGTTCTGGATTATACTCTAATCTGCTATAGGGATTCTACTGCAGGGGTTCTGGGGTTAGTCACTTTAGAACACTCAAACTATTACTGGGTCCATGAGCTAGATGGACACCAGAACTTTTCATTACCTCCAAAAGCTAGAACAGACAAAAGAAAGGAAGAAATATGCATTCATTACACTGCATAACAACAACACTGTACAGTTACTGAACAGATAATACAACAAATGGGAGACAGGGTCAAATAAGAACTGTAATGTTTTTGCAGGTGCAATACAATGTAAAAGTAATCACATTTATGAAAATAAACTAATGAAGCAAATAAATCGTTTACTTGTTTCAGGTGTTTCTTCAGCTCTGAGGCTTCTGGTTCTGGTAAAGGTGGGAGTATTTCTGCATTGCTAGGAGCAATGACCTGTGTCAATGGATAAAACATTGAAAATTAAATTATTAAATTGCACTGAATGTCTACACTGAATAGGTTTAGTGGCCAGAAAAAAACAGCCAGAGATTGACTGAGCTGCAAGAGATTACTGACCTTGTTGCAGTCAAGATCCACCAGCCAAACATCATCAGGCATCTTAAAGTCTGACTTATACAGAAAGAAGCTGGCAGGCACACCAATGATGTATGGAGTGGGGGCTAACAGCAGCTAGATAGAGAAAGAAAATGGGAGAGAAAGAAATGGATCTAAACGAGTGTGGAGAGAGCATTACCTAACAATGTCATACATGCAGTAAAAAGGTATCAGCTTTCTAGGGAAAAACAAACTATGGTTCAAGATTTAACTTTCTAGGAACACCAATCAAATCAGCTAAAAAAAACATAAGCCAATCCAAGTGATGGTTTATCACATGATACCTGTTCAGCTGAGGCCATGCAGGTGGGCAGCAGAGGGATAACAGGGAACATGTACTCCAGAGGGTAGATCATGGCCACGAATGCCATTACACTCATTGATAGAGCGTTGTAATCCCGAGACTGCAGTACCACCTACAGACAGCAGAAGGCATGTCAAAGTCAATCTCTACACCCTAAATACACAATAACAACCAGTGAGGAAAACAAAGCTCTTCAATGTGGAACATAAAGAATTTGACAGACACTGTATACATTTATTTCATTTCAAACTCCCCCTCTAATCTTACAAATCACAAGTAAGAGAATTAGCACAATAAACCTAGTGAGCCAGAAGACATATAACATTTAAGCTAGGTGATTTGTTTTTATGCACTGGTTATTTTATTAGCAAATTAAAAATGCAGTCACAGACGTTGGGGTTATCATGGGAGATTTAAGGTGGGTTTGTGCATGTGATTCTTCAATAACATTACTGCCTTTCTTTAAGAGCCTTCCTACAAAATATATGAACAGTTATATTAGAGGCATTCATTTCAGAGGTACTGTGACCTTTTGTGTTGCAATTAATGCGACCTCAACAGACATGACAGTAGATTATCATCATACTGCTGATGCGATGCCATCACAACAGAGTCAATGTGCTATTATTTGCCATATTAATGGTGTCGAGGACTGTTTACAAATCTACATCAAGGAGGCATTTCACAATGCAGAGTTTCTCGGTTAGCCAGATCACTAAAGCCCAAGTTGAGGATTGTCCAATAGGAATGTCCCTTGACTTAGGGCTTATGATATCTCGCTAAATAGAGAAATCCTGCTTTGTGAAATACCCCCCAGTGACTGGAGGGTTGGTGGCCAGTTCCCTGTCTATCCTCTGGTCACTAATCCTGTGTCCTTGAGCAAGGCAGGTAACCTGTATTCAAATTGCATGCAGAAAATGTTCAAACCAGTTTGTTTTTCAAAACTATTTACTCTGATCGGATTTGAGGGTTTAGGCAAGCTTATGATTTTGGCAATCATTCACATGAAAAGAGATCTAAATTCAAAATTACACTGAGTAAAGTCCACATGAGGAAAATATCCGGTAAATATCAAGTATGTAAACAAACAGCTATTCTAACAGATCTGACTATATCCCAGCATGACCTAAGTTGCACACAGAGTGATGCTGTTGCACCCAATCACTATACTCCCCTAACTTCCTAATCAATCTTTATTATTAACGTCACAAGAAGTAATATTTCAGTACCAAAAAAAAAAAAAAAAATCAGAGTGAGGAAGAACCTCAAAAATATAGTAAGCATGACAGTGGCTCAGAAATGTTTCGCTATAATACCAGTCTTTCGACGTTGTGCTCTCAGAAATCCTCATTTTAGCATCAGTTAATTGAAAGCAAGCCTGCACTGTAGGGTGTGGCACACTTGGCCTGCTCTCTCAAATTAGTTTTTTATTTATGTCATTTACGACATTTTTGAGAATTGTGAAATTTTACTGGTAATGACACTGACTACTGTGGCATGTCAATACAGGACAATGCACATCTCCTGTATATAAAAAAAAAAAAATCATTCAGAACGAATTCTACAAAAGTAAAAATCAGTGACAAACCAAACTGTACACTGTGCTAAAACTGTGGGCTGTGAGCATGAGGACAGTCATACTGCAGGTGTGACCAGCATGAGAGCAGTTATACCGCAATCATGGCCAGCATGAAGGCATTTACACAGTAGGTGTGGCCAGGCGGCCCTCCCCTTTTCTGGTCATACCTTGTGCTCCAGCAGGATGCAGCTGAGCACCTGCAGGCAGGCATCCACTCCTAGCAGCTCCAGGGGCAGGTGGAGGGGGAAGTCCACCAAGCAGAAGCGAGATGAGTCTGGTAGGGCAAAGGTGAGTGCTGGCTGCAGCTCGTGTGGGAGCACCTCCACATCCACACGCCGAAGACCTGCTACAGGCACCGGAGAACGCAGCAGCCTGTACACCCATGACTCGATTTCCCTCAGGTCCTGCAGCAGCTGACTGCCCTTTTCCTTCTCCTCCACTGAGAGAGCGCCAGTAAAAACGCGCCACATGGCATCCCTGGAAGGTAGACATATACACATATATGAACATGTCTCAGTTGCAGGTGTATATAGATATTTATACATCTTACAAAACTACATTTCTGTAAGTAAACAAAAATTTGTAGATATATACAGAAGATAAATATCTGAAACTGCTACAAAACAAACAAAGGATGCCTTTAAACAGAACTTAACACACATACACACAGACGTTGGTCTCAGGACCATGACAACCAGAATACAGTCTCATTTAGGATTTATGATCGGTATGTTTTAGAACGGTTCTGCATAATGAGACATAATGATAATCATTATGACAGACAAAATTAAATAATTTGATGCCAAATATGATTACTGGAAAAAAACTGCAGGGAAATAAAGAAAACAACTAACAGATAAACAGGGAATATTAATGACTGAAATAAACATCCATTCCGGTAATGACTACCAGTAATGGAAAGATTTTGAGATGTCCAAATGTGCTTGAAATCTCAGCACCTTAAAAGGACACTACAGCTAAATAGAAAATGTAACCATTGCTACATCTGTTGTAAATATGCCTATTCACCTCCTACAGTTGTGCCAATGCAGCCTCAAGAGTGACTGGTTTGAAGATCAGTAAAACCTCCTTCTGATGATGTATCTTAAAGGTGGGAGAAACGTTTCAAAACCACAACTAGATTTTTGAGGGCAGTATATCTGAAATGTGTCATCATTAGCTGGCTAATAATAAAGGAAACCATATAGCTAGGAAGCTGAATCACATCTGTATTATTAGCCTCAACATCAGTGGCAGTCAGTGAATTTCTTTACTGCCTAGTTACTGGTTCCCAGTAGTTATATGACATATTTGCTCAATGCATGCTGGTTATTGCAGTAAGAGAAAACTGATGGATAAAAACTCAAAGGGTACAAAACTATGAATTCTCCAAACCAGATGAGGCTG
>JAILXH010181649.1:8262-18955 GCA_023558415.1 Piaractus mesopotamicus | reverse complement strand
TTTTCACAATATGCAATGTGTATTAAAATATTTTGACACACAGACAAAATGCCCTTGTAGTGTCACATTTAAAAACTATGATTATAGTTATTATTGTTCCAATAGTTCACATACTACACTGCACTATATCCAATTAAACAGGACTAATTATGCTCTCTTTTTTATAAAACATATGGTTACTCAATGTTCTTTAGTTACCAATGATATCCACAATATGCTCAAAAAAGTGTTATCATTTTGATGCCAATAATGATAAAATATTTTCATATTGCCCACCCCTATATCGAAGTTAACATATGACTGTGGACCTCTCTTTCAAAGCAGGTTTTAAATGGCAAGTTCCACTGATAGCCATCTTGATAAGACCAAAGTTATTTCCACCTACTAGAAGGGATTTGTTTGTCAGCCAAGTACCTCATTTAATTAATGCTCTTGGTGAAGCTTTTTTTTGTCCACTCATACAGCTATAACAAAATGTCCTGCTTAAAATACTTTTAATATTTCCTTTTTGGCGATTTGGAGCCCTCTCTGGTGGAAATGTATAATTACACCCAACGCAGAACAACATTTTGTAACGTGAGCTGTGCTTCAGAGCCCTTCCCCGAGCGGATGAATCTGATGATTGTAAGTGTACTGAAAGAGTGTTCAAAGAGAACTCAGTCAAAATGTGGTGAGGGACGTGTCTACTGAGGATGTAAGTGAATGATCTACTGTTGTCATCATATCTTCATCAGTATAATGTTGATTTTGCATTTGAGACTTGAACATCAAGCTGGACCTCCTTTGTGAGCCTGTGCATGTGACGTTAATATGTAAAGACATATGATGTGATGCCTCTGACTTTCACATTATTATTTCAGTATTTACAGAGAGACTCACAGCAGTGCGCACACACCTATTTTAGTGTCCTGACTTAGTAATGCTGCTCTTTCAAATAAAAAAAAAAAGGAAAATAGTGCAGCTTTAACTATACAAAATAATGATTGGTTGATTAGTTATGCTTAATTATTTTAATCATTTGACAGACCTAAAAGAACTTAAAGGTGCTTAATGGCAATTTAACTAGACGTTTTTATAAATTAAAGGTGGTCTGTGACTCTTGCACAGCACCGCATAAACATGAAAATGTTACATTTTTAAGAAATAACACACTGTAATGAAATTATTTGACTCGTCAATGTTATCTGTTATCCACAAAAAGTGTGAAGGCTTTTCTGATATAATACACTACAGTGTAAACGTCTTAGTTAAACTAGATACTGATAAACGTGTTGGTTGTTGGTAAACTGACTGTTGGTGAACTCAAATGTCAGAGCTAACTTATATACATTTAGGCCTATAGTCTAGACAGAAATAGCATGAAGCACTATGGTAATTGTAGCACAACAATTCAGCATTCATTCAGTTGAAGGTGCCAAAAAAGAGAATTTCACACCCGATTCCATTTCCAAGAATACTTGGAGTACTGTGCTCATTTCATGCCTATGCTGTTTCCAAGCCGTTTTTCTTTTTAGGATGCTTTGCTTGCTAGTTAACTGAGAAGTGAATTAATATTGAAACATCATAACAGTAGAGGCCCACGATAGAGCACGGAGAAAAAGGATGAGGTAAAGTGCATCTGGGTCTGTCTGACAGTCTGAGGGCTAGAGACAGACTGCTGTTAGTATGCCGAGCAGTGCTGCAAATGGCACAAGCATCCTAATCAGCCTCATTGAAGTTGCAGCTCTTAAAATAGACATCAGAACGATGTTTGTGGAGCCTACCTGAGTTAAAAAAAAAAAAAAAGAGCCTCTACACATCTTCAAATCGGGGAGAAATCAATCCTTCCCAGCTGGGCTTCTGTCTGAGTATACGTGTGTACTCGTGTGTGCTTGTCTATGTGGATTTTTGTATTTTTGTAACTTGTCACTGTGGTAACAAAAAATTGCTTTCTTTTCTTTTTTTTTTTTTTTTTTTTTTGTGGTTGATATTTTTAGACCATTTGAAAACGTCAGCTGCCTTTCACATTGTGTGAACATTTCATCATGTATGGACAAACAGGAAAGGTCTAACACTGCTTAGAATAAAATATTTTTACCTTAATTGACTATACTGTGCAAAGGTCAGAAGCTGCCTGACATTTATTTAAGGTCCAGTCAAAACATCTGTTAGACACTCTTATCCAGTGAGCCTTATCCTATCCTGAGTATGACCATGTCTAAGAGGTAGACCAACACTGTGTTGGGAGTCTTGCCCAAGGACTCTTATTAGTATAGTGTGCTTGGCCAGGCAGGGAATTGAACCCTAGTCTGCTATGTGGAGAGCAGCAGTATTAGTTCTCTACACCAACATATTTCTGTAAATATTGCATATAAGACAACCCACTTGCATAAGAATCAGAATCACTTTATTCCATCAAGCATGTTACACATATAAAGAATTTGTCCTGGTGAGTGCAGAAATGTATGATGTAAAATACTGAACAGACCAGATATTGACACGGACAATAACAAATATTTAACTAAGGGACAAATAAAAGAAGAATATAGTAAATAGAATAGGGAATAAGAAAGAATAATATAGAGCCAGTGTGAGAGGAGCATAAAGGGATGTGTGAATATCTGGACATGAAAATGTCCATTCAAATGTTGTTCTGAGGAGATGTATAAAACCGTTGCTGTCCAAAGAAAAACATGTATCTCTTTTTTCAATCTTTTCTGCATCATTTGAGTACATCAGCTGTCCTTCACATTGTGTGAATATTTCATGATGAATGGACCAATAGGAATGCTCCAAAATTGCTTGGAATAAAATCTCCTTACATTATCCTCATCCTCTGGGGGAAAAAAGCTGTCAGCATGTCTAGCTGTGCTGGCTTTGATGGCCCTTGATCTTTTACCAGAGGGAAGGGTCTGGAAGAGGTGATGTCCAGGATCAGCTGTGATTTTGCCAGCATCCTTCATCATCCTGCTGTTGTAGATGTCCTGAAGCATTGGCAGACTACATCTCTCTGCTGTTCTGATTGTGTGCTGGAGTGTCTCATTCTTGTAAGGTGGAGTAACCAAACAAGGTGGTTATGGATAATGTAAGGATGGACTGCTGTGTAGAACTGGATCATTAGACTTTGTTTGTAGGTTCAGTTTCTTCAGTTGTCTGAGGAAGAACCTCCTCTGCCGTGCTTTCTTCGCTATAGAGAGCGTGTTCCTCTCTAGGCTTACTATTCAGTAACTACAGGGACTTCGGTGCAAGCTGTCTGAGCTATTCTTAGGCTATAGATGTATAAAATGAAAACTGGCCATTTAAGAGGTTAAAGTTTTCATCTTTGAGAGACAGGAGAAAATCAAGCTCAACTCTTGTTTCAGTTCTGAAAAAAAACCACAAGTGATTCTGTTCATCCTTCCACTGTGAGAAGAAAACTCACCATTCTGGGTGTAAAGGGTGTGTAGCTGTCAAGCAGATGTTACAGAAACAGAAATGGACGGGTAAGAAGAAAATCTTCACATTATACAAAGAAGCTGCTGGCATTCTCAGAACAATGGACTGGTCACTCCAAGGTACAGATCTCAACATCACTGAATGTGTTCAGGATCAATTGGATCATGGGAAGCAGAAAATGCATCCAGCTTCTAAAACTGAACTGTAGAAACTTAGAAAAACATCCCTGCAGATTTCTTTGCAAAACTGAAAGCAAGTCTCTCAAAAGTAATAGCCGCTGTTTTAAATGTAACAGGTGGGCACACTAAATATTGAAAATTAATTGTTGAGGCCTTTTCTGTTAAATATTTGTTTTCTGTTCTTTTCATGATGCTAAAAATAAATAACTTGTACTTGTATGTATGAAATAAATAAAGGCTGGTCTCTGATTTTTGCCTAGTACTGTACACTAAAGGGCATTTTTCTCTTTCCTTCACTAAAGAGCATTTTTCTCTTTCCTGTCTGAAAGTAAGTGTATGTAGTAACTGCCTGTGGCTGTGTGCAATAGAAAAAGTCCACTCACTTGTAGAGAACAGATCTGTTGTGAACTGGAATCATCTGGTCTATGAAGTAACCAGGATACAGCACCGAAATCCCAATGAGCCTCTGGACTATCAGCTGAGGTTGGAAGAGGTACTGACATTCTTCATGAAGACCCTAAAGAACAAGACAAAGAACAGAATCAAGCAGTCAGTCAATTTTAAGCACACCGAACAGAACCTGATCGGCAGTGTCGGGGCACGCTTGGCTGCAAAATGAACTAAAATTGCAAAGAAAAAAATAGTGGGAGCCAGCTCCTGCCAAGAACCAGTTACTCTCTTAACTATAAAGAGTTATCACGAAAGCATCGCTTCCCATAACTGCCATCCATCACTCTGTTGTGTGACAGCACCTTTGCCTGACGCCGCTTGGCAGCTCACACCTCACACTGCAGAAAGAGATCAAACACAAAACTTGCAGCAAGTGACACGTATGATATTTATTGCACAATGACATGATCTACAAAGGATAGAGACCTGCGATGTTACACAACTGTATAATGAGAACAAAAAATGGTAATAATTTGTTATTTTTAACTTGTTAACTCATTCTTTAAATAGAACCAGGTTGCAGGTTCTGTGTGCTCTCGTTGAAAGAATGACAGTTTTAAGTTTTTTTTTAAGTCCTGTGACTACTGTGGAAAATAATGGCAATTTGTACCGCTTCTTCACTATCTTAGACGTAGCCAGTCCCCCTGAAATCATGCTTTTGAAGATGTCCTAGCATGGAGCCCTGTTGAACACCACTTTTTTTTTTTATTTCGCTCGGATTTAATCAAGCTTAGGGCACTAGGCTGTCTAGGCTTTTATTCATCTCTTCAAACAATCTCAAAAAGCCTTAAAGCTAGCTAGATGTACCATCCTTAAGTAATACTGTGATTTTGTAAAGTTTTCTTGTGAAAAATTTGCTTTAACCCAAGCATTCCCATTCTCAATCAATACCTACCCTAGACACTGTGTGTCCACAGTTGTATAACTCTGTTCAGCACTTGTAAAACCAAACCACCAGTTTCCTTTCATGTTTCAAACACATACAGAAAAGGAAACAAGTGTTAACGCTGCCAAGAAACACTTTCAGTTCTTGCTCCAGGACTGCTTGTACCAGACCTGCGACTACAAGAAACAAGATCCACAGCTGATGCTCGCCTTTTGTGGGAGCCCATGGTGGAGGATCACAGTGGGCCCGTGAAGCCTGGAGATCTGTATTAGTTTCGCAAGTGGTAAAAGGCACGCTCATTTCAGCAGGAGCCAGAGGTGTTGAGGGCCCCAATTAAAGAGCAGATGAGCTGTATAGATTTGCAAGGACATATTTTCACGGGGAGATTGCACAGCGGGATGAGGTGAGGGAGGAAAGGGAAGGAGAAGAGGGAAGGAGGTTGGAGGCGAAGGGAAGGCGGGGGTGCCTAGGAGCTTGTGTTATTTATTACGGTACACCCTGCCAAATTACAATGCAGCATTTCATCATTCACCCCCTGGCCTCTCTCTCGCAGGTACCCCTGCCCTCAAAGACATTCATCACTGTCGAGCAGCTAGCAACCACCTCCCCCCTTCCTCCTCGTTCCCCTCCTCCTCCTCCTCCTTTTTCTCCTCCCTCCATCCCGTTAGAGCTTCCTACAGTACCCAGTTTTGTTCCGAGAGCGGAAATTCTCCCCACACATCTCCTGTACACAATTACCCACAACCCACAGGTGCAAGCAATCCAGTGCCCCGGCAGAAAAAAAGGAACACCTATCTATTTTTCCATTGACTTCCACTGTCACGGTTCAGAGGATGGTTCGATGTAGCAGAGTTTTTTTGTTGCAATGTGGCATACTGTACTTTTCACCTGCAATGATGGAAGAAAGTTGTTTGGGGGGGACCAATTCTCATATACTCTGTACCTTGCGGCACTCCTGTCAAAGACCCTGCTGCAAATCACCCGCGGTTTCCCGTCGAGGTCACTCAGCCATGTTATTACTACATAAGGTAGCGAACAAGCGGCTGATTTATCGCCGCACCTGTCAACTCAGCGCGCTAAAACAATAACGCAGAGAGTGGCAGTCTTTGGCAACTACTGCCAACTACTTCCACTGCTGAAACGCCAATCGACAAAGAAAGGAGAAGAAAGAACTAATTGGCTTGCGGTGGTGTGCAGTTAATTATACAACGCTTTCACTGCCTCGGTGGTTATCTCATAATTAGATCTTCATTAATTCTTCAACACAAAAGCATGTCGAATGTATTTTTTTTTTGGAAAAAAATAGCAAGAGATCAACAAAGACGATTGTGTTGGTACAGAAAGCTGGAACATGTCCCATTGTTGCCTGGTGTTGTGGAGAACATGCTTAACAATGGCCAACTACCTGGTTCACAGTGATTAAACCCTGCTATTGGCATTGCATATTCATTAGGTTCTTCGTTAACTTCGTGGTAACTTCAAGTGATCCTGAATGATTTACGTTTTGGATGATTTCAAAGACTTTGACCAATAACAGAAATGTAATTGCGGTAAACCATGACACAAGGGAATATTGCATCCAAAAAATGGTCTGAATAGCACAGACGCAGTTATTAAATCTACAGTAAATATTATTACCCAGGCAATGATAGGAAAGACTTCATTATTTCACTTTCAGGTGAAATGTGCTAAAACAGTGGGCAACTAAATTAAAAAAAAAAAAAAAAACGGTATCATCATGGCTTTATCCTTATAATCCATTGCACTGCCCTATAGTTGCTCATCTTCCATAATATCGGAATCCAGCTTGCATAAGCCTTATGGACACTTCAACCGAGAATATTATAATGTCATGTTCATACACATAGGCCTTTTGTAAGAACACCTTAGCATATAAGCTCCTTTAACTCTTAGCTCCTTCAGTTGCCTTGGCATGCTGGAGGGCATCCGCGCTAATGGTGATGAAACACATTCTCATTTCATTACGACCTATTTCGTGGATCCGCTTCGCTGGGCAGGTGTCATTGCCCGGGCCGTTTGTGGAGTCATGCATTGCTCATTATCTCTCATGTATTATCAAGGTCTAATTCACTATCGGCTTGATTAGCGGGCTCATTCATTTCGCTACTGGCCGTCCAGCAATCACTTATCCTGCCAGCCACCAGCGCTAAAATAGTCTCACCATGTGGTATCTGTCTTCTGTGTAATGACTGAGACCTTGTGTCTGGACATGCAGAGGACAATTTATTGTCGGCATGACAGAGAGCTTCCTGTTGGCACTTTTTTCATTTCCGTATTGTTGCTATGCTAATTGGCATGGCATTGCCAGTAACAAGGGCATGGTGTAATTCGATATTGAAACAAGTGGAGAAATTTTGTCAAAAGTGAAGACCTTTCAAATATTTCAGTTAATACCACATTTGTGTTTGCGAGTGGAAGATCCACTAATTGACCAAAAGTGTGTGGACACCCCTTCTAATTATTGAGTTCAGCTGTTTAAGCCACAACCATTGCTAACAGGTGTATAAAATCAAGCACATAGCCGTGCAATCTCCATAGACAAACCTTGGCAGTAGAATGGGTTGTATTAAAGAGCTCAGTAACTTTAAGCATGACTCTGTCAAAGGATGCCACCTTATAAGTCAGTTCATTAAATTTCTACCCTGTTAGATCTACCCTAGTTAACTGTAAGTGCTATTATAGTGAAACAGGAGCATCGAAGAACGACAACAGCTCAGCTAAGAAGCAGAAGACCACAAAAACTCCCAAAGTGGGGCCAAGCACTGAAGCGCGTAGCACATGCAAATCGTCTATCCCTACTACGGAGTTCCAGTCTGCCTTTGGAAGCAACATCAGCATGACAACTGTGTATCAGGAGCTTCATGAAATGGGTTTCCATGGTCAAGTAGCTGCATACAAACCTAAAATCACTATGGAATGCCAAGCATCGGCTGGAGTATAAAGACTCTAGAGCAGTGAAAAAAACGTTCTCTGAAGTGATGAATCATGATCTGGCAGCCTGATGGTCGAATCTAGGTGTGGTGGATGCCAAGAGAACGCTGCCAACTGGAATGCATCACGCCAATCACTAACGTTTGGTGGAGAAGGGATAATGGCCTGGGGCTGTTTTTTCAGTGTTATGAAAAAGTAAAGGATAAAGTTAATGCTACATATTAGGCAATTTTATGATTCGAACGTTTGGGGAAAGCAAAAAAAAAACCTGACAATACAGCGAAACAAGGCACTGTGTAACAACGTATTCAAATATGCACTCATGCACTTACATTTGCATAGCTGGCATATCAAAACCAAAGTAAACTAGATTCTCTAAGGGTTAAACATAGTAGGTTTGGGTGCTACAAAGCATACGTTAGATGATACAGTTCCCCGTCTGCCAATGCCCTCCTGGGTCTTTTTTCTCTATTACAGAGGTGGCTGATTCTTGATGTGCTCCCCGCTAAGCAAACAGAAAAAGGCATCCGTCCTCGAATCAAAATGGCGGAACAGCGCTGACGGCAGGATAATAAGGATGGAAAGGGAAGCTAAAACCACTGCCACCATTAAATAACAAACTGGAGAAGAAGCCCCATCTGTTGTTTGTGCATGGCTGCATGCATAAAGTACAGGCACAGCTGGTGCTGAAGGAGGCAGACGTAGCCTTGCCTTCAAACCTCCACGCTCCCCTCCCCCCAGCGGCCACTGTCCTCTCCCCGCCTCATGCTCGTATTGTCTCCAAGTCGTGAAATATGTCAGCTCGACCAGCACGGCATTCTCCGAAAACCTCATTTGGATGCTCTGATTGGGTGGCTCAACTATGTCAGGAGGAAGATAAAGCTGACACAAGAGAGAGAGAGAGAGACAGAGTGAGGGATACAGAAGAAACTAATAACTGCCAGAATGAGAAGGAGCCCATATGCTGCCGCTTATGCCTCAGCGCTGCTTGTTTGCTCTTTTGCTGATGCTGCTTTTTGGAAAACAAAGTGGTACAAATGTCCACAACTATATGAGAAACCAAACTGTGGGCCTGTAAAAGCCATAGGCAGTGCATGGACAGCAGCCTTCCGCAAGCGAGTACTGTTTATTGTGAATCTTCAGTGGATTGCAAAAGTACTTGCAATTTGGACAATTAGGTGCAGTTAAACTTATTGTAATTGCAGTCTTAAAAAAAATTTTTTTATGTGATCTTTGGCTCGCACGTACAATTCTAAGAAAAACCCTAGAAGAAAAACCTTAAAAACATTGTTCACACTTGCGCATCTTGCTTCCATAAAGAACCGTCCATGGAAATGTTCTTTGTGGATCCAAATGTGGTTTCTTTGTGGCATCCAAAGAATGATTTTTGCCACCTTCATTTTCAAGAATGGTCAAGCAAAAACTGTTTAGAAATCCACATCAGAGCTGAAATTTTGGTCCAAACCTGACTACAGCCCAAAAACTCTGTCCAGTCCAATCCAAGTTATGAGTCCAAACCTATCCTAATCACATTTTGTCCAAATCTGTCCAGACACACATCACATTGTCTGGTTTTTAGCCCAAAACTGACCTGAGATTATGTATATAAACACATATTAATGTCCAATTGGCTGCACTAAACTGTTCTCTCCTAAATCAATTCGCTCTTTATTTCCCACATACGTAGCCTCGTGGACCTTCGTGCTAAATTTGATCTTCAACATGAGTTCTTGATTCCAACATGCTAGATTAAAACCTATTTAAGGCAATGATAGCAGAGAAGAAGTAAAGCACAGGAAATGTAGTATATAATTTGTGAGAACTCTGGCCATGAGAACCCGAATGTTCAATTTGAAACCGAAGCGAGGCCAAAATGTATTAGGCAAATGACATCTGAGCCCGACAGAACCCAACATGAGCAGACAGACAAATATTTCAAGCTCTAATCCACATTATAATTACCCCAACAACCAGCTCTATCCTGCCATGTATTGCATTTTCCCATCTCCATCAGCATCACATCAATCCAGTAATGATATGGTTGTTGACTCCAAGGTCTGCTGCATTTCCTTTTGCCAGATTGGGAAATCTGGGGTTTCCCACTTTGCATGAGCTTGTTGGGGTGGAAAAAAAGCACCGCCTAAAGAGCAGCTCCAACTCATATCATCCCTCCTTTTTTTTTTTTTTTTTGAAGATCAGACTAAATTAGCCTAAGTGCCACCTTATTAAATTTTATTGCCATGCAACCTGGGTCCCATAACAGCAGAGCCTTGCCTGCTACCTCCTCTTGCAAACACTATTAGAGCATGCTATGAACCAGGTATGGCTCTTGGGACCTAGGGGTTTAAGGAAGACCTCACAGATCGAGGTGATCAAGCTTTATCTCTCTCATTGTAACCCTTTCTAATGTATTATCAGCAACACATTCAGAGACTTTAGTTTTGTCCCCTTTAACCCCTTTAACATGTCCACATTGGGTATAGTTAAATATATCAGCACATGGAATTGGGGCTTTCTGCTTACTATTGTGTTTTCTATCACTGTATAAAAGAAGCATGATTCTGCCTTTATAGTTAGATGCACTGCACAGTAGTTTCTGAGCCAATCAATGTAATTTACCTTGCTAATTATTCATTTTCATATGTTTGCATGCTCAAAATGAAAAGAAAACAAAAAAAAAATCAACAAATGTTTCACAACCTTTTTACTCACATATCAAAGTAAAGCAAAAGCAACGTTAGCTTCCCATTCAAATGGTTTTTGGTGAAAAAATGTTTAACCACTTTAAAAAGTTTGCCAATGATTTTTTTAG
>JAILXH010181617.1:0-12084 GCA_023558415.1 Piaractus mesopotamicus | reverse complement strand
TGTTTCTGTCCATCCTTCCACTCTGAGAGGACAACTCAACACTATGGGTCTGAAAGGATGTGTAGCTGTCAAGGAGCCCTTACTAAGAAAAGTAGAAAGATTGGATTAAAACACTGAAATTTAACATATGACATATGGACTAAGGTTACATGGATAACGGATGAACAATGAATCTAAAATTTGTAATTGGGATTACTTGGATTGTAAGAAACAGAAAATGCAACCAGCTTCCAAGAATGAACTGAAAAAATATCCTGTAGATTTCTTTGAAAAAACGGAAAAATCTTATGAAAGGAACTGAAGCTGTAATAAAGGCAAAGGGTGGACATATTAAAAACTGAAAATGTGATATTATATTTAGTTCTTGAGGCTTTTGTGTAATTTTCTATTAATTTTCTGCTTTTTTCCTGGTGCTGAAAAATGAAGACCTTGCACTTACTCTTCACTTGGTATGAAATAAATAAAGGGTGGTCTCTGACTTTTGCACAGTACACTATTTCAAAAGAATAAACCTAACAAAAACAAAAACAGTGAATGACTCACATATTTGTATGTAACTGATTCTGAAAAGTGAAATGGATAAATGTATTGTACTTCGCTTGTATTATATTTATGCAGGACTGACCTTTTGTTGTTGTTTGTTTTTGCTGTTGCTATTGCTACCTCTAAATGTCTAGACTACTTCTTGTTATTTCTGTCCATACGTGTGTATATGACAACAAAGATATGGTTCAAAAACTGCTGAACCATGCTAAATGCCCCACCCACTCACTGGCTGCCATTTATTTCGCGCTGACCAAAAGAGCTGCGTCAGTCTAAGGGAATACATCCAGACCGTGATTGCAGAGCCCTGGACACAAACTGCTCTTTAAACGTATCTAAGAGCACCTTAAACCACTCTAAGCAAGATTAGTGGAAGCCTGCTGCAACAGAATACCTGTGCTGGACTTGATGGTTTCCTTGCCTATGACGTGACCCAGTAAGTCATACTGGTTGAGACGAGAGCCGTCTGGAGCCACAGACACTGACTTTTCATCGTCCGCCGTCCAGATGTAGACCACCTCGTTATTTGTGTAGGCATCTGAGAGAGACAGAGCACAGCGAAATCTCCTTTAACTGATATACAGAAGATTCTCACAGAAATAACGAATTCTGGTAATAGGTTTATAAGAAGTTGTCCTGATAAAGAAACATCAAAGATTTTGTCTTCGCCAATATATCAGACAAATTTATGAAGCTTTATTATGAGAAACAATGAAACAACCTTTGGAACCTGTAAATATGACTAAGGTACAAAAAAACAAGAATGTAAGTTTACAATGAAATGGAAAAAAGGAACTTTCATGCCTCCAAGCTTTGATTTTCTCATCCTATAGTTTTTTTGTTGTTTATATTGCAAGTTACTAAGCCAACAGATTGCTTGGGTTTCACCGTGTTTGTACAGCTTGCATTGACACCTCATTTGCACAGTCCGCATAATATGTTCTTCTGCTTATATCTGAGAACATGTTTTATTATCCAACATTACATTTTTCAGCACAGACATACGTCTGACAACTGAGAAGATACAGTTTTAAGGAAAAAAACTGTGGATTACATGTTACCTTAATAAACATGCCAATCAAAACAGAAAACTTGTAATGTCTGCAGGCTAAACTGGTAGATTTTTGTGTTGAAAAGGCCTTTGACACCAGGGCTAACACATTAGTGAGAGGGCCTCGTCTTTTAAGGTCTTTTAGCAGTACTCCGTCATATCAATGCAAATGACAGAGCGTGTGTAAGTGCATTAATAATATTTTATTAACTGCAAACCTGAGCAAAACCTTTGCACTGTACAGTGCAGTTATTTCACTTTTTTGACAAGGGGTTATAAACACGTTGATATTAAGCGTGTGTCAATGTGCCACACACACACATTTATGTAAATCAATATCAGTAACCTTACACATTTTGGTTTTTGCTAAATAATTCTGAAAACATTTAAAATTAAACTGTTTTGAGTTCCTACTATTTGTGAACAATTCAGCTTAAAGTGGCACAAGTGCAAATGTTACACTCATGCAATACACAATTTAATACAAGTCTATGCTGTTTGTACCAAACAAGCTTTTCAACCAAAATACATAGAAATATATGCCTCAGAATAATCATGATCACTGAAAAGAGGATGTGTCAAACAGTGGCAAATTTATTTTTGACCACAAAGCAGAATAGCAAATATTAGCTCAAGAAAACTGAAATCTATTTTATTTCTATGACATTTGCAGCAGATTTTTGATGAAATTTTGAATTTCTCCAGGAAGATACAGACAAAAAAAATGATTTTTTCATTTTGACTGTTTATTTTGGGGGCACAGGTGTAACAGCATGTTAAGAACTAACTCTACCATGTGGAGGCTGTACTGTAGTAGGCACCAAGAGAGTGATCAAAATAATATAGGCGTGAATTCTGTGACTACACACAAAAAACACAATGAAAAAAGTTACTTGTATAGTACAAAAAAGGGTCGCCAGGTGAATCTTGAGTAATATCTGCCCAACTACTGTCAAAATAGACAACTGAGGCGGTTATGGGGAATATGAGAACCTGACCAAAAGCATGTTTTAACTGAACATGTTTAACTATATAAAATCCCCATGTTTCATTTTACCCTGCATTAGCTTGCTAAAATGACGTTTAAATCCTATCCCTGTATCACAACTATTTTAAAATGGCATATTGTGTCAAATGGATGAACAGAAATGGCCCAATTACTTGATATAAAAACATTAATGTACATTAAAATGAATAAGTTTCTTCCTCCTTCAATAAATGTTAGCATTCCAGAGCAGCAAGGTGTATTTATGATTGCAGTGATATGTAACTATGTCTAAGTGCAAATACTTCATAATAGATTCAGCAGGCTGACACTGTCAACACGACAGTGTGCCTTTACCTAATCATGTTTACAGTCTTTTGTGAACAGAAAGATATTATAAAAGGTATTATAAATGACTGTAATTTAGACTAATTCTTTCTGCCCACTGTAACTATTATGGACTTGAAAATGATACAAACTAGTATATGCTAATGATAATTTAGAAAATATGATAAAGTGCTGGGCAGCTACTTGTTCCACTGTGCTAAAACAAATAGTTACACAGATCTAAATGCTTTTTAATGTAGCCTGAGAGAGAAAGTATTAGGAATCCGTAATAGGGCCAGAGAATACCAATAGCGCATTCCTATGGTAACACAAAACAAAGCTTATGAAAAAAAGGGGAACAATCAATATGAATAAATGTATCTCAATGAGCGCAATCCGAATGAAACTTTAATACGAGCTGCCTGTGGGTTGCTCTTGTGGTTTTTTGATTAGTTTACGGTTATGCTACGCTGAACTCAAGGTATAATCAGAAAAATGCTACCAAGGTAGGGGGTCATCGTCTTTGCATAAATGAGAAGAAGCTTTGAAAAAGAGCATGAAAGAATTGTTATTTGGCCAGATGCAGAAACATATACCTGTATACACACAATGAGAAGAAAGGGGCAAAGAAAGGGGGAAAATAATAGCTAGGCTCTGCACCAGGAATATGATTCACACACCAGGCTGTGGTTTGCTAATTAAATTTTGATGGCCAGAGAGAAAAGTTATTGTTTTATTCTGTTGGAAGACCATTAATCAAAGGCTAAATGCATCAACTTTAATGTCAGTTCATCTATAATGAATTGTAATTGGTTATGAAGTGCATTATTCTGACTTCAAATGCATAGTTTGTGGTGGGCAGCTGCTGCCAGTGTTTGCACGGAGGTTTATTTACAGCCTGCGTGCTGATGGGGAACTACTCAGAGTGAAAAGGTCAACAGTGTCACTGGCTTTCCACAAACAGAACGAGACGAGCCTGTAAATTTAGTGACTGAGCTAAAACTCAATTAATACCAAAATCTTACAAGCACGGGAGAAACAGAGAGGGAGAGAGATTGAAAGATAAACCTGACTCTGAGCATGATTGATACAAAATTTTCCATAAGAGGCTATCTCACAACAGATTCTGACAGATGTGATGCACAGTTTCTGTAAAGTATGTGCTTATTTATCCTGTCCCTATGAAACATCAGGTGCCAGACTGCAGTCATCCCTATTTAAAGGGCCATATCACAGGACACCAAAACTTTTACATACAGCAGGCCGTTCTGTAGCAATTTAGCCCGTTCACATTGAAGTTACAAAGAGTGTTGTTACTGCGGGCAGAAAAGAAACAAACTGGCTCTCAAGAATGATTCGCTAATGAATCAGATATCATTATTTCAAACTACAGCCCTGTCCCAAATTGCACACTAAGCCCTGTTGTCTGCCTCCGAGACTGCACACAGGCTATCAACATGCAGATGTTAAAAGTAAGAGACCTTGGGGTCGTCAGGTTTAAACAATGTACACCCCACCTCCTCCTTGGTTCTCAATTACATCTAAGTCCTACTACAGTTTAAAAAAGGGATCCAGCCTTTAAGATCCAAGCAGAAACCACCCACAACTCTCAGAGTTCTCTGCCCTCTATTAATAAGTCTCCCTTCATACTACCACCATACGCTGAAGGCATGGTTTAAACCTCCTCCCACCGCCCCCAGCTACCACTGAGTGGAAATACTCAGCTAGTTCAGAGAACTTTAATACAGCGTTTCACTCGGAAATACGACAGGGTACAGACAGAAAATGTGTTGTGATTTCCAATTCACATTGACACTGAATATTTTGGAAGATATATAGCAACATAACTGCAATAAGATATTTCATTTCATTCACCTTCTTATTAGCCCATCGCCAAATTTTTTTTTTAGATTACAGTAGCGCGTTTTAGAGGTTAGCCTCGTCTAAAAAAGCCAGAGGTGCCGATGTCTATTATCAGGATTTGTATTAACATTATCATGAGGTTGATTTGAACAGGACTAGTTTTACTGAAGCAGCTTTGCTCCGGAATGATTACTTAGCAGACTTGTAAAAGCTAAGGATGTGGCAGATTTGTATTAAACTAAAAGCATGGATCTCATCAGTAATCATTCAAATTACAGCACCTTCTCAGGCACAACTAATCCAGCTCGAACAGGCTTAAGTCACATCCGAATCATCTTCTCCGTTGTGTTGATACAGTATCTCAAGGAATTTTGGGCAAGAGGCTGCTGGTGAGCCCGGATCAATGTGGTCTTCACCAAAGGCTGCAATGCCGAAATGAGAAATGGGACACCCTATGGCCACGTGTTCTTCACAGGCATGCACAAATGAGGGTCACAAGCCCACAAGTGCGCCATGGAACTTTGAACTTCTGAACAAGCCAAAATACAAGGAATCCACTGAGTACAGAGATCATTTACATAAATCAGTCAATAAATGCACAGGACCAAAAACAGGCCTTTTGATTCTAAAAGAGAGGCTGGAAAAGTGTCACATAAAAATAAATATAGAAATAAATGTTTGGTACATAAAAGCATTTAAGCATTATAAGTGGACTTCAGGGGAAAAATAAGATGCAGAATATAGACCCTTTAAACGTCATTCATGCATTTGATGGTTAAATAGTGTTACACCGTTTATTATGACCGTTAATAGTTGCCTATAAAATGTTTTAACAGGAAGTATGTGTTGTGTGATCAGGTGTGGTCATTACGCTTTGACTCTGAACACAAAACAAGATCCCAGTGAATGAGTATAGCATAAAAGAGTAGGGTTATGGGTAAAAAGGCATAAAAGATTCCAGTTTGAACGTTTCATTGAAAAGCAACCACAGACTGAGAGGAAAGGGGAATGGAGGCATAAGATGTGAGTTGTTTATGTACTCTTCTGCCCAATATGCAGTAAAAAAAAAAAAATGCTGCTATCTGATTGAGTGTACTGAAGAGTGCAACAGAGGGATTTGGGGCTGGATTCACAAAAGCTTTACAAAGAGAAAAATAACAAAAGATTACTGAAAAAAAATGTAACAAGACCGTTTTAAAGACTCATGCAAAATATTGGCATCACATTCACAATATTGATACCGTCTCTAACTAATTGTTAAAAGTTTATTGTGTGACATGAACATTAAGCACATAGCACTTAAAAGACAAAAATCTCGTTTCCTGTAATCTTTAATGGAAATGTAGTGACTTTTGCCCACCATGAAAATGTCTTCTGTTTTTCGATTCCATCACCATGCACCACCACCCCATCTCCTCCCTAATTCTCAGTCCTCTGTCAGCCCTACCATAGTTCAGAAAAGGGGGTCCAGCCTTCTAGATCCAAGCAGAAGCCACCCAGAAGTCCAACCCAAGATCTCATAATTCTTTGCCTCCCTCAATCAGTCCCCCATCATGCTACCACCATACATCAGAGGCATGGTTCAAACTCTCAAAATAATATCATGTGCCATCTTCCACCCCCACCAAAAAGTGTGACGTGTTACACTTACACAAATGTGTTATGATGTGTTATGATTTATGATTTTGTCCGTATAACACTAACCAAAATACTGATTAACTGTCGTTATTAGACATCAACACTAGAAGTGATAAGGCTTCTCTTATCAACCCGTTCAAAACAGAAGGTCGTTGTAAGTTTGGTTAAGAAAAAGGCACAATTAAAAAGATTTTATTTATCTCTAGGAAAACATGGCATCTCTATGAATTCAACTGAGCACTAGACTGTAATATTTTTCAACTGATCCTTGAGGAACTACATCTTTCCCATGTATATAATCAGGTTCTTATTTGGTTAATGCGCTCTCAAGTCATGAAG
This sequence comes from Piaractus mesopotamicus, assembly GCA_023558415.1. Taxonomy (NCBI): domain Eukaryota; kingdom Metazoa; phylum Chordata; class Actinopteri; order Characiformes; family Serrasalmidae; genus Piaractus; species Piaractus mesopotamicus. Next base: position 5,338 of record JAILXH010181617.1, on the reverse strand, counting down.
GGCCAATATGAGGAATAAAATGTCTATTCATTTTTATATCCCTTCAATATTTCAGGCTTTTGTTTTATTTCTTGCATGTGTATAAAGCTCTTTTGAACCGCAGTAGAAGAAATGAACGTTAATCCCCTCAGGACTACCTTTTTGTGCCATAATACAAAATAAAAATACATGAAACTACACGACAGTGCAGATTCCGACCAGAACTGCTGTTTTATTCCTCCCTCTTTCTTTGGGAAACCATTATGTTCAAAGGACGTTTCTCCTCCATCATGGCTTTTTAATTCCAGGACATTTTTCCTACACAGTTTTGCTGCTACAGCAAGTCTCTGGCGTGTAGCGACACGTTGACACATGGAACATATATTAGACCGGAGGTTCAGTTCTGCCTTGGATAGTTTCGAGCGTTTCATGCCCCAACACAAGTGATCTAGATCAAATTATACCAACACAGAAAAAAAAACAGCTATTTCTGCCTTTTAATCTACTTTTAATTCTTCTAGTAACATGATTTCTCTTTGTTGTGGTCACGTTTTTTTTTTATATGTAAAGAACATGATCTAACAAAGCTATAAATTCATAGATTTTATTTGTGTCACTACTCAAATTCCAAGAAAAGGCAAGATAGTGTGTGAAATAAAAAACAGAAAGCAGTGATAAGGAAATTGCATTTGAGTTAAGACAGGAGCAGATTCACCACTGTGCTACATCACCTTTTCATTTAACAACATTTAATAATGATTTGGGGACTGAGGACACAAATTGATTCAGTAATGAAAACTGAATTTTTATCATTCTTCTGTTGAACAGTCTTCAGCTGTGCAACCATCTGGGGCATTTATTGTTGTATTTTGCGCTTCACAGAGCACTTTATGTCTTCAACAAAAGACAGGTCAGGACTTCAGGCAGGCTAGTCTAGCGCTCATACTCTCTGATTCACATGGAGAATGTCATGTAAACATGGACGCCCCTAAAAATACATCTAGATGGCAGTATATGCTGCTTCAAGATGTGTACCCAGGTCATGGGCACTAATATACTATGACCAATCTACCAACACCAGTATACCATACCATGACAGACCCTGGCTTTTAAACTTTTCACTGGTAACAATCTGGATGGTCCTTTTCTTCTTTAGACTGCAGAACACAAAGTCCATTTTTTCCCCTTAACATTCTTAAAGGCTCATCGGACCACAAGACATTTCCACTGTGCATCAGTCCATTTCTATGAGCTCAAGCCCAGAGAAGTTGACGGTGTTTCTGGACATTTTTAAAACATGGCTTCTGCTGTGCATATGATGACTTGCACTTGGGGATGCAGTGATGAAAAGTGTTTATTGGTAATATTATGTCAAAGCACTCCAGAGCCCATGTGGTGATATTCATCGCAGAAGCATGCCAGTTTGTAAGGCAGTGCCCTCTGAGGGATCGAAGGTCACAGGAATTCAGTTGCGTTTTTCTGCCTTGCTCTTTATGCACAGATTTCTCCCGACCCCCTGAATCCTTTGATGATATTATGTACCACAGAGGGTGAAACACCTAAAATCCTTGCAATTACTTCTTCCAGGAACAGTGTTAAAACTGTTGGATTATTCCCCGGTCCATTTTTTGGCAAAATACAGAGCCTCGACTCATCCTTGCTTATAAAAGACTAGGTCTTTCCCGGATGCTTCTTCTGTGCTCATTAAAGTTTGCTTCATTTGTTTCACAATGTTACTAGTCCCAAACTGCCCCATTCCCAACTTCTCTTTGAACATGTTGCAGGCATCAATTTCAGAGTATATATGTCCAAAAAAACAATGAAGCTGATAAGGCAGAACATTAAATATCTTGTCTTTGTACTGATTTGATTGAATACAGGTCAAAGTGGATTTACAAAGTGGATTTACAAATCAATGCTTTCTGATTCACTAATCAGTTTGACAGTTACAAAAAATGGCAACACAAATGGAAGAAGACACTACATAAAACATATTGGCAACACAAATGGCAACACAAATGGAAGAAGACATTATGTAAAACATATTTTCCTCTCTCAGAATTTCCCTCATAAAAATTTGAATTTCTCAATCCCTGTGGAAGAAAAATGAAAACTATTGCCCATCAATATTCAGTTGAGGCAAAAAATAAACAAACCAGTCCTTCGCTTTGCTTCGCTGATTTTCGAGTTGGGAGTTGGAGAAGCATTAAAAAAGGACCATGTGATTGCACATTTTGAGCACACTTTGACAGGCAGAGAGCGAGCACAAATGGAATAGAGAGTGATTAGGAGAGTGGAGGGAGGGAGAGAGGGAGGCGCTCATTGGCAGCTTTTAACAAAAGCTGCTAATTACTCACCAACTGTATGGTGCCTGTGTTAAGGAGCTGATTGTTAGCTGTCTTTTCATGCTATTTTCCAGTGACAGGCAGAGAGATCAGATGACATCAGGCTCCTGTGCTGGGCCTAACGGTGTGGAGGAGGAGGGGGGGGGCAGTTGAACAGCTTTTGGTTTATTCATGGTGCCGCCTCGGCGATCTCTAGCGTCCGTGGATATGGTATTAATCTAAACTTGTATATTTCGGGGGAACGGGGGAAAAAGAAAGTTTGTGTTTGCTCACTTTAAAAACTGATCGCTCCATACATCATGCTCAGCTTGTCTTACAGTCTGTGGCTCAAAGACTGACCTGTATAACTAATTGCCAGCCCTATAACTCACACACTCATGTCTGCAGTGTGCTGTTTCCATCCATACTGTAGCTATGCCCATTTTTCTTGTGCAAGCAACGTGTCTGAGGTTATTCACATACATACACATGCTTCATTTTTGCCTCAGATGATCACTGAACGCCACAAATCACGGTACTTTGTCCTTGCACCCATGGAACTTATGATTTCTGCCCTTGGTACTTATGATATATGTAAGCTATTTTAAAAGAAAAAAGACTAATCTCTTTCTTGCTCCACTAACTAAACAAAAAAGTGTAGCCTTATATAACAGAGGCTGTCAAGCACTGCCATGGCAATGTGCAACAGAAGGGTCAGTTATGGCTACAGCATCATGCAGACACAGTATGATTCCAGCATGAATGCAGGTTATGCTAAACCCTTCACCTTTTGTAAATGTCTTGCCTAAACCTGGTCTCAAACAGCCCTAAGAGTTCCATTTAAAACTTGTCCACTGTTATCAACGATAAGCAGGCCCAGCTCACAATTAGATGGCCAGGATGTCTCTCGCAATCTTATCTGACATGACATTTCAGCCCACTCTAAAGGTTTCAGCAAGACACCGCCTCATTCAGATCTGAGAGCTAAGATTAAACACAAGACGGTATTATCAGCTCATATAATCTGAAGCATCATGCTAAACTTTTTATATCACTAGTTCAGTTAGTTCAACCTGAAGAGAAGTGATACAACATGAAATGCAATTGGGGGCTATGAAGGTGAAGATTTTGAATACAATATTGAGACAAGATTCTATAACTTTGTATCAGAAATCTGCAACTGTAACAATTCTTCCTTCAACCACTTGACTTAACCTCTGTATAATTAGCCATATACTTAAATTGGAAAATGCTATCCAGTGTTACGGTCCCTGTATCCGGATATTTTTGAAAACTCTGCATTTTGGCCTCCCTTACACACAAAGGAGGCATTTTCTGTCACAGAAACTGAGCTTTTAGAAAATGTTTTTCAAGGGGTTTTCATGTGAATGGGCAAAATGCAGCTTTCCGAAAATGCTGACATCACTCGGTTGATTTGAACTTGGTTGTTGTTTTCATTTATTGAGCATGCAGAACTCTATTTGATACGGCTGACTGACTTTCTTTGTGCTCGGCAATTTGGGGGTTGGCTAAACTGATAGAATTTAGTTCTACTTTTTCATTATCATTATTTCATTAATTCAGCTGGAGTTAGAAAAGTTAGAAAAACTTCTCTGCCTGAGCTGGACTGTGTCAATGCTTCAGAGACAGTGCAGTAGCCAAGGTAACATAAACAACAGCACAAGAGACAAATCAGAAATGGGACTTTGACTTGTTGACTTATTTGAGATTGACTTTAGCAGGTCTGCTGCTTTGCAATAACCCTTGTGTGGTGTTGGGGTCTGTGGGACCCATTTTCAATGTTTAAGAGCAATTTATGCAATTTATTATTATTTCAACCCCAGATTTGTTGGCCTTTGCTCATTTTCTGTGAAGAACATAAAATAACACACTTTCAGTGACTTCACACAGCAAACCCCCCTAGACATTTATATGAAACAGGTGGTGTTGGGGTGAAGCCGCGGGGAATAAAAGTGTGGAGGTGCTGTGTTCTTCACTCTGTTCTCCTCCTAGATGGCCTGCTGTTAGTGTGTGTGTTTCTGTATGTGTATGTGTTTCTATATGTGTGCGCGTGCGTGAGGGTGGACAACATGGACAGGCTGCTGACTGGCTACAGCTGCTAAAGGAGGACCCTACGCTGACCACTTGAGATATTTTAAACATCTGGTAGTTTTACATATATTGTTATGGCTGTATTGATTTGAAAAAACAATAATGTGGTGGGTCCACCAGACCACTGAGTAACAGAAACATCAACACCACACAAGGTGAAGTCGAGCAAGCCTATTGTGTTAGCAACACATTGCCATCATTTAGAAAATCTCTTCACATTCTATATTCTGTGCAATACACACGTTCACAATGTTCTTCTTGAGGCATATGACATCAAATTTTACGAGGGTATTATCATCCCCTTCTGGGCTGGCATGCTCATGAGTGTTTTTCAGTCATTTCTGCATTCTTGTGTAGATTTACAGATTTTTCGGAAATTCTGTTGGTACGTAGAAAGTTTTTTTTTTAAACTGAGGAACAACTAGATTTTCAAAAATATACGGATGCGTTTGGATAAGGCCTAAAAATGTAGTCATCCTCCTTCTATTGGTTTGCACAGCAAAACTCCAAATAATAACAATGATGATGATGTTTCTGAATCAATCCTTGCAATTTAACACACAAGGACAAATTAGAATGGGTAGCACAAGGCCCGATTTCAGGCAAATCTTTTGAGCTCTTTTATGAATATTGATGCTAGAATATTGAAGCTCAATCAGTCAATGTCTTAAACTGTGGGTTTATTAATCAGTACCTAATCTAAGCTTTATTACTGACTAATATAGGTTATTCAGTAACTACCATGAAACTAAAATGTACATCTAGCAGTTATGAGAGGGCTGTACACAGCATATACGTTATATAGGAAGCAAACATGTTTACATCCTTTAAAGCACGCTCTGAAATATCGAACCATCTGCAGCAGAGTGAATCTAAGCCTGTGTCTAAGAAATGAGAGGGGGGGGAGGGGGGGGGGGGGGGGG
>JAILXH010181578.1:0-10564 GCA_023558415.1 Piaractus mesopotamicus | reverse complement strand
TACAGTAAATCTGTATTTAGGAGAATGAATGAATTTTTCTTGAGTTGTGCTGTGGATGCATGACCTTGTGTTTTACCCTTTTAATAACAGTTACATAGTTACAAAATTTAAAATATAATATAAAGCCTTTCAGTCTAATCTAAGTGTATTACCATGATTGGGTAAGTTAAACTGCAAGAATACTGCTATAGACGTATAGATATGTGTGTAAAACGTTTGGTCGTTGTTGTAAAAGTTTGACATGTATCAGTGTTGAGTTGTTGAATGTGCTCTTGCAGTGAATTTGTAGATAAAAACTTCATGGCTGCTTGTCACTACCTGAAGGACCGAATGGCCGAAGTCTCTGCCCCCAATAAAGAGATGGTAAGGAATACAGGGATATACACTGAGGCCCAATCCCATTTCACCCCTTGCCCCTACCACTTAGCCCTTGGCCCTCTGTTTTGTGCATTCATGTTTAGCGTGTCCTGATTTATGTTGAGATGGAGGGGTAGGGCGAAGTGTGAGGGCTACATAGCTCTCCAAAAGGAGGTTTTTCAGAGGCACACTCCAAACGGAGTGTTATGAGAAAAAAAGAAAAACCGGCAAGATGGCTGTGCGAGCGACCAAAGAAACCCACAAATGTGAGTATTTACTCTGTTAAAAAATTCCGACCATTGTATTATCTTAGTTTAATGTCATTCCTTTTCTTTATAACAAGCATTAAAATCACTAGTAGTATGCTGATGTCTCGGTAGCTAGCTGGCTAATTTTCCTGTTCCACCTTAAATAGTCCAGCAGTCCTGACACCTGAAGCGCCAGAATGTAAGTGCTACTCCATTTTACGTGGAACAGGAATATTTGAACAAGAAGCTGGCCAATAGGTGACTTCAGCTTCATATCACTGAAGAATTGAGGGTGGGGGATAATAAATAATTATCTTACCCCCCCTCTTTAAAAAACATATGATGCCCTAAATTTAACTAAAGACCAGCACCGAGGGCACTGAACTTTACCCTCCTCTGCTGTGACTGCAGACTGGCAGGGTCACCTACAGAGCACCGCTAGTAGCCTGTTAATGAAGTGATGTTCTTCTTTATTTGAGGGTTGTCCCATTTCGTAGGGGAAGATTTCAACCTCTATCCCTTGTAACTCAGTTCCAAGGGGTAGGGTGACTCTCAAAAACAAGGGGTAGGGGTAAAAATAAGAAATGGGATCGGGCCTAATTGTGTCTAATACAACTTTTGTGTTTATCTGGGTACCAGCCTGGATAAATCTGAATGAATGTTTTTCATAATTGTAAAAACATTTTGATTTAAAAGCTGATGGTAAAAAGTTTCAAATGTGTTCCTGACATGAATAAGGATATTCATATTGATGCCTGTGTGTGACTGTGTGATACAGAAAACAGAACAAAAAAAATGTCGTTTTTAATTCGTATTGTAACAAAATATTTTTAATTTATGACTTGAAATTTAGAGTTGAAAAATGTAGAGTTAGAACCAAAATCGTTACATCAATCTAATTGCTGTGTTTCTTGCTGGAATGTTCTCCCTCTTTAGTGCATTTCAGCAAATTAGTTGTGCTGTAATGAGGAAGGGTGGAGTCTAAATAACCCTACTCAACAGAAGAGCAATATTTCTGGAACAGTTTCAAATGAACTGTTTCATAGATCGATGCTTTCATTATTATTCTAAAATGTACAAAATAATAAAATAATAACTCTGAAGTGATGCAAAAGATTCACAATATATTATGTAGTATGAAGTATTAAGTTAACCTTTTCTGTTTTAGGTTTGTCATCATTTCAGTTGCTTCAGCTTGAATCTCTTGATACAGTCAAACCGCTCATTAAACCTTACACTGAGGCCTGCTTTTGTGTTCTCTCACTGTTTTCTATGTCTACCACCTTCAGAGGCAGATTCTGATGGTGCTCTATCAGGAGTGGTTTCGTGTGTCCAGTCAGAAAGACTCCCAGGCAGATACAGTCACACTGTACCTGAGGGAGGTTGGGAACCAAACCCCCACTCTACTGCGCTACATAGTTAACCTGGCCGACGGCAATGGCAACATGGCCCTACACTACAGTGTTTCCCACTCTAATTTCCCAGTGGTCAAGCTGCTGTTGGATACAGGTGAGGCAACTCAGATATTTCATCCCAAATATTATTTGTTTGTCGCAGTGGTCAATATCTGGTATGATTAAGGTGTCCTGATCATATGAGGAATACGAATAATCATCTGTCAGTCTTAAACACACGCTCTTTCTGTATGAGTCAATATATTAAGATTTTTTTATGTTTAACAATATTTGAAGACGGATTATTGTGGTTGATTTAATTTGCCCTGCGGTTCATATAAGCATATACAAGTGGTGCTTGAAAGTTTGTGAACCCTTTAGCATTTTCCGTACTTCGGCGTAATAGGGGTCATTTTCCTCAATGAATAATTGACCAAGTCTAATATTCTAATCTCATTTGTTTAATTTGTTTTTCTTTATCTACTATTAGGTCAAAATCTGATGAAGTTTTAGGTCAAATTTATGCAGAAATGTAGAAAATTCTAAAGGGTTCACAGACTTTTGAACACCACTGTAGACAGACAGACAGACAGACAGATAGATAGATAGATAGATGAAACGGAGTGCTTGCCATAAACTAAGAAATATCAATAGAAAAAAAACTGTTCTATGTTTTGTTCATGAGGTCTGTGTGAGGTGGATCATCAGAACAAGGCAGGCTACACTGCGATAATGCTGGCAGCCTTGACCGCTGCGGAAGGGCCTGAGGACATGGAGGTAGCCCAGCAGCTACTGAGCCTGGGCAACATCAACGCTCGGGCCGGCCAGGTACACACAGCAAGACACCATCCTGTGCTCCAAGAACACAACATATTTAACTAGTCTTAATCTCTTTCTTACAAAATTTTACCAACCCATGCCATCATGTCCTTCTCCTAAATATATCTTACATAGGAAAGCAAAAACAGTCACTAATAGCTCTCAATACCACATAGCGTAGACTAGTTTAAACTGACTCAGTGTGCTGCAGTTTAACCTGGATAAGAGCTCACTGACTGCAAAGAGTCTATTCAAATGTCCAGCTCATATGGGATATAAAAGTTCTCGCAGGGCCTGTATACACTAATGTATGGGTTTTTGGAATAACTTTTACTATTTTTGTTACTTTATGTAAATAGAAATATTTACAATGTGTTTGAATAGCATGAATTAAGGGCTCCCGAGTGGCGCAACCGTCTACTCTTGGGAGTCCAAGACAGCACAATTGGCCTCACCTCTCCCCCATCACTTCTGAATGGCAGTGTATGTCTGAGCAAACAGGTAAAAGGGTAGTAAACTAGAAATTTAGTTCATTTGTAATTTGAGAGACAGAAAGAATCAAAAGAGAAATTTGCAATTTGAGAGAAAAAGAATCAAGAGTCCAAAATGTAAAGGAAGATATTTTTTAGACCCACCTTCTCTTCCACTTGCAAACACAAATGTGTTGTGCATTAAAAGTTTCTTGGCATTCAGTGCCTGCTCTCTATATCCAACCAAGAGACTAGGAGGATGCTCGGTGCCTGAGCATGCCTCAGTGTACAGGAACGACTCAGTGCGAAGACAAATTGTCAGTCCTGTTGTTATCTTGATGACCCTGTGTACTCTTCATATTTTTTTGCTCATCTTCCGTGCTTTCTCTTCCTGCAGTCAGGCCAGACAGCGCTGATGCTGGCAGCGAGTCATGGCCGCACAGCAATGGTGCAGGTTCTTCTCGAATGCAAAGCTGATGTGAACATACAGGACAACGATGGCTCCACTGTGCTGATGTGTGCCAGTGAGCATGGCCACAGCGAGATAGCCAAACTACTCCTGGACACACCTGAGTGTGACACTAGCCTCAAAGATAAGGTGAGTGGAGACACATACAGAGACACAGAGGTAGAGATGCTTTACAGGTATACTCCCCTCAGATTTTATATAGTAGGACAAAGGTTAAATGAAATGCTGACATAATTCTTGTTTGTTTACACTGAATGTACAATGTAGTGCTACATATTTGGAGTTCATTAAATTATGGTTCTTTTGATTTTCCCCACAAATCTTGCCCACTGTACAAAAAACACCACTGCCATGTTTTAATACTAAGAGGCAAAAATACATATAAATGACCATGCCCATTGTCCTGCGCTCTGGTTCTTACAGTATGAGCCAGTATGAGAATTTGAAAAATATATTATCAGGCTATCTGCAGGTATCAGCAAATTCAATTCATGAGAAATGTTAATGCTGCTGTGAGGCAGTCATTTTATGTATTTTGAAAAATGTATCATAGTCATGGATCATTATATAGCAGTTCATTTTCACTAGTGTCTCTATGGGATTTTCAGTGTGACATTGGTGCCATGTTAACAGTGCTGTACTTTCACTTTTCCCATACTTAAACATGAACATTTCATGTTTGTAATAGACAGTCAAGTGATATATTTTTTTACTTTTTTCAAACAACCCTAAATGAGAGCGAGAACAAAACCCCTTAAAAAAGTTCTCTTCAAGATCGAGCGTTAACTAGACTTTAAATGCCTCCACTGTAAATTACTGGAAAAAATGTAAAGGAGAGCCTTCCTTTTCTTTAGGCCTACCTTCTCTTCCACTCACCAATGCAAATGTGTTGTGCATTAAAAGTTTCTTGGCATTCAGTGCCCGCTCTGAATATATCCAGCCAATGCCCACTCTGAATTAATCCAACCTGTGCCTGCTCTGAATGAGTCAAACCAGTGGCTGCTCTGAATAAATTTAACCAGTGCCCGCTCTGAATGAGTCAAATCAATGGCTGCTCTGAATAAATTTAACCAGTGCCCGCTCTGAATGAGTCAAACCAGTGGCTGCTCTGAATGAATCCAACCAGTGCCTGCTCTGAATGAGTCAAACCAGTGGCTGCTCTGAATGAATCCAACCAGTGCCCGCTCTCAATGAGTCAAACCATATTTTCATATTTCAACCAGGGGCTGCTCTAAATGAGTCAAACCCGTTCCTGCTCTGAATGAATCCAACCAGTACCCACTCTGAATGAATCCTGCCAATGCCTGCTCTGAATGAATCCAGCCAATGCCTGCTCTGAATGAATCTAGCCAATGCCCGCTCTGAATGAATCAAACCAATGCCTGCTCTGAATGAATCCAATCAGTACCCACTCTGAATGAGTCAAACCAGTGCCTGCTCTGAATGAATCCAACCAGTTCCCACTCTGAATGAGTCAAACCAATGCCTGCTCTGAATGAATCCAACCAGTTCCCACTCTGAATGAGTCAAACCAATGGCTGCTCTGAATGAATCCATCCTGTGTCCGCTCTGAATGAATCCAGCCAATGCCCGCTCTGAATGAGTCAAACCAATGGCTGCTCTGAATGATTCCAGCCAATGCAAATTATATGAAGAGATATATGATTTTTGATGAAAGTCAAAGTAAAGCCTTTAAGACAGTGATGCCACTCATATGACATCAAGAAAGTTGTTCTAAGTTATATCAGCTCAGTGCATCTATGTTATGTTATGAACGATCCTAATTGAATGTAAATAGTGCTGTTTCATAGAAGGCAGTTTGACGACTTCTTATAGAGTCAACCCAGATGACAATTTAGAATTAAGAATTAAATGTTGGCTGTTTTGTTTTGTTTGTACAGGCTGGACACACAGCTCTATCTGTGGCCATCAAGGCCGCTCACTCTGAAGTTCTCGAGCTGCTGAAGGCCCGTGCTGAAAACGCTGGAACTTCATCCGCCACAGGTCTTCTCTGAGGTTGCAAAGATTCTATACGTCCTCTCCAGAGGCAACAATACCTGCATTCACCCTTTGCCTCAATCAGACAAAGTGGCCTATGACTGAAATGGCCTATGAGAAGTGGACTTCAATCCATAAAGCTTCCCTGAACTCTGCTAAGCAACAGATCAATTTCTTCAGTTCCTCTGAAGCACAGCTACCTTCAAGCTCTTAACTTCATGTGGATCAAGCATGGTACATTGTTACATGTTTTGTCCTCTTTTCAAGCATTGTTATATTTTTGTCGAGTAGAGAGCATTATACATGAATGTTATTACAGAGTCTATCAGATACACACTATATTTATTTTATATTGCACTTTGCTGTATTGATTTTTTTATTCTATCTGTAATATATATATATGAAGTCTGTCTAAATATAACCTGATGATCAGCATTATGTCTTCCAATATGACTGTTGTCAGGTAATGCTCATTTCCAAGATATCAGAAACGGAGTGTGGTTTTAGTACGAGAGAGAGATAGAATGCCAGGGTAACTCTCTTACTATATATGGTGATTCAGTAAACAGAAACTGAAAAAGTCAGGCTAATGCTGTACTCCGCAGTGTCCCTCCCATCTTCTATAGTATACTTATCCAAAAATGTGGGCACACACTGGACAAGTTGAAGGAAATCTGTGCTTTGGTATTTAATAAACCAGCTCATTTTTTTTGCTTCTATTAAAATTATTCATGGTTCTAGAAGGACAATAAACAGTATAATCAAAATTAAAAATATATTGGAAGCATTCAACTTTTTGCTGTTTGTGTTTTTTATGACTCAGATGACCTTTTTATGGTACCTGTTTTTACATTGTCAGGCGTATATTTTACTGCAGTGCTCAGAGATCCTTTGTTGTTCTCTTGTGGGCTCCTCTCTAATCAGTCTCATCCGCTAATTCAAGCCGTTCGAGAGCTGAGACGGGTTTGTTAGAGCAGTTTGTCATGCTGAGATCCTTCAAGATGGAAACTTTTTGAATCTACACCGGTGAGTCAAAATGTTATGAATTCCTGCTTAAAATGCCGGTTTGTTCCTCCTCGGATCACTCTCGGTAGGTATTCTCCACTGCTGAGAATACTGCTGATCAGGAACACCCCACTAGTCTTGCCGTTTCGGAGATATTCCGACCCAGTCATTGGTCATAATGTTTTGGCCCTCATCAAAGTCAGATCTTCATGACTGCCACATACAGCACTTCAACTACGAGAACTGACTGTTTGCTAACCAGCTCTTGACATGTGCTGTTGTTACAAGATAATCTACGTTATTCGGTTTATCTGTGAGTGGTCATCATGTTTTGGCTCGTTGGTATCCCAGCACCTCCAAGCTTATCCATTGGTATCAGAGCATGCAAGTAGTGCTCAACCTTTAGAATTTAGTTCCAGCTCTAATATAACATACCTAGCTTTAAGAATAACATGCTGATATCCTTAGCTGATTTACTGTGATTCTCAGGGAGGATCTAAAGGCAGAGACAGAGATGATCTTAAGCAATCGTTCATGTTCATGTTTATGTACAATTTGAGCTTCTTGTTTCTTTTTTGTACTAATTATGTGCGATATGCTATTGTGTCTACATCATAACAGATTTGTACAAACTTCAATCAGGATCCCTTATTTTTTTAAGCCAAACTGAGTTGTAATGCAATAACGGAAGCAGTCCGACACAAAAGGAAAGTTAAAAGCTTACACCACTATTATACCCGATTGAATATGCCATTTGAATTAGAACAAAATCCCTTCGGTCAATAATAACAACATAACACTTGAGGGGCCTGAGAAAAGATAAACTTTCTTAATTTATTTCTTTTATTTAGTCATTTGTACACATTCAGTGTTCATTCATTTAATGTTTACATCAGCATTGGATTGCAGAGGCTCCTGGGCACTGGCCCCACTGGCCTGGTCAGTAATCCATCCTTGTCTGAAGGAACAGTGTTAGGCACCTCTGGCTTGAACCTGCACTGGGCCTTTGTGAATAAGACTGGAGACTTTCCATTAATCTGAAAATGCTTACACTGTATTCCTACCAAATATTGATAACAGAGAAAGCTAAATGTAATGTCTGCTCAGTGATGAAGTCACATAGTACAGTATGCAGCAAGGCTACAGGTTTTCAAGGGGAATGTGTCATTCATCATTCTGGATCACAAACAAAAGGGATTTTAAGGGACTTAAAATCTAGATTTTTGATTGTGTTACAGAAAAATATAATAAAATTAAACTACATATTCTAGCAGTAAAGGAACAAAAATCATACAAAGGGGATGCCAAACATTCCTGAAATAGTTTGGTTAGGAACACACCTGTAATGGCAATTAAGTGGAATGGTGATGACGATGGTATGGCACATTAGTATCCATTAATTTAAATTCATTGAATTTTACATGGCAGACTACTAAACACCAACCCTGCTGCATGAGACTTAAGACTGCTTAACTCTCATGCAGCTTCACAATAAAAAAAAGACACAAGAATATTTGAAATCGGTGATGTAGTATAGATCCGGAAGGCCCATGTGTGATCATGGACTGAAGGGAGTGCCAGCTTGCATTTAACAAAACCAACAGTTTCATATTTGTCTTGTATGATGACATGTTTGTCTGACAAACACTTAAGGATACACTTTGTCAACAAATGAAATGTTCACAAACAATGTAGAAAGTAATACTATATTGAAAAAAACACTATAAATGAGATGTCTAAAGTCTATTATTATTTTAAATGCTATATTTTATGTATTCATGGAGCTACATTCATAGAAGTATCTATGAATTCAGCATGCTTCTTTGTTTACTTTTTTTCATACATCATATCATATAAATCATACCTAGCAAGAATGTTTGCCTTGCCCGTTGGCCCCATTCCAACCCACTTCAGTCCAAACTGTTAAACACTATTTTTCTTCCTGAATTAAATACCCAGTACTTTAGTTTATTCTGCAGTAGAAACCTACTTGTTTTGTTTTTTGTTTTTCAAATAGATATGCATATTTATATACAGTGGTTATACAGTGAATATTTATATTTATGCTGTAGACAGTTAACCTTTATGTGAATATGAAATGCTTCTTTCCCACATTTGCCCCACTGGGAGTATGATTACATTGGTAATAAAAAAAAAAATGCTATAATAAATAAATAAGGACTACAAATATGATATACATACTGTAGTGAAGCAGGTAACACAGACAATGCGCACAGTTCCAATGAGTCCTTGAGACTAGAGCCCTACAGCTACACTGTGAGCTTTACCCTGGTGTCCCAAGAGCAGCAACCCTGCTTGAACTGCTTAATAAAGTCCACAAGGTATCTAGGGGTCTATTTGAATCTGTCTACTGGAGTAGTTTCCCATCCCATCACACAATGCTTCCAAGCTGGGAGGCTGAAGGCTAGAATCACATGAAGCTGGTCACCACATATTTTCAACGTGCAGCTAATGCAACATCATTAGAAAGCTCAACGTGCTAAAAGCTCAAGGACTCCATTGCCAATTCGGTTACAACAGCTACCAGACATCCACACTGGCTAGCATCACGCTGAGCTATGGAAGGAAACGTAAGGGCAACCTACCCACCCAGAGAGAGCAAGGCCAAATAAGCTGTCTTGGACTCTCAGCTACGGCATCGCCAGGGATTGAACACAATGCTTAGGCAGTTGAGCTCTAATGAGCCATAGTCTATGGTTTTGAGCATAGCTCGCTGAAGATGGCTTCCACCTTTTGGGCTGTATGGAGTTCTCCTGAGGGGTGTTTAGCCCCAGCTGATGATTAACTACTCTGCCTCTCACCACTCAGATGCTTCCTATCTGCCATTACTTTGCAGGGCCTCTTTTATTGGACTTGAGTAAAAGGAGTGAAGTTCTGCAAAGGACCAGGGTGGCTGCAGTTTTTCAGTGCAACAAAGCAGAAGCACACATGATCAGTTGCTTAAAGACTGGAATCAGGCGTGCTGTTCTTATTTGAAAAGCAAATCTGCACCCACACTGGCCGTTTAATAATGACATGGCGGTGGCAGTGGTGGTCAGCATGGTCAGGGCCCTTTTTGATGGAGAGAAGGCTTAAGCAACTGCTGCAAATTATTGCAGGCCTATCATAGGTGTTTTTGGGAGTGTAGAATGATTTCTCATTAGTACATTCCGTAGCAGATTCAAGCATCCAAAACCAAACCTAACCTAACGCACTCAAGTTGTAGTTGTATGTTGAATAAAAGCGCAGCATAAACAGAGGCACATTGGAAAGGCCTACAGTAACGGTGGCATATGAGATGTCTGCATGTGTGTTTCATGAATGCTTTATCTCCTGGAGAGTTACTGTCTATTGCATGCATGGTAAAAGGTAAGGGTTTGACCTTTGCTATATTTCAAATATATTCCCATTAATTTCAATTTGAAGTATATTCTGTATTTGTGATGTTGTAACCATTTACTAAGAGGGATAGTCTGTATTTATGATGTTGTAATGATTTGCTAAGAGCTATACTGCAGCAAAACTGTGAACATTCCTGGGATCTCTTTACTTTCTTCCAACTCCCTCTTGACCAGCATTCCAGGGGAGATAAAAATACCTCCCTTATAAACAATAGAATTTGGGTGAAACAAACACTCAATGGACTTTCAGTAACATGTCAAAAAGGGTTAGTATTAAGTTTTGGGTTGAGGTTAAGGTTTGGGTTAGGTTTAAACTATGAAAACTGTACATGAAAGTACATGTATATCATCTACAATGTAACAAAAGATGGTATCTCTCTCTCTCTCTCTCTCTCTCTCTCTC
>JAILXH010181549.1:268-19301 GCA_023558415.1 Piaractus mesopotamicus | reverse complement strand
CTTTTAAAACATATTTCTTCCAATTAGATTGTTCGTGTCCTTGTACGTAATTCTCATGCACATGTGCAACCTGCAACATCTGACTGCATAACATTGATTGTAAATTTGACTGACCCAGCACAGGAAGCACTGTACACTCAGCAAGCAGTCTGTCAAGGCATCTAATCATGCTAATGATAGAAAAAGACCCCTGTGATGAAAAAGAGAGAGCCCTGACCTCTAAACCTAAACAGGCCAGACTCAGTTTCCTCAGAAACAGCATTGCTTTACATTTTATTCGTAAAGATTTTGTCTGTTTTTGAACTGTTTCTACTGACTAGTTTCCAGTTTTCAAACAGGGTCAGCTGTTCATGATTTTAATCAGCATAACAGATCGTGTTGTTCAAAGGAAGGAGTAGTGATGTGTCTTTTAGATGTTGTTTACTGTGATTGGCTATTTCTTTCTGAATGAAGTACTTCCAGGATGTAGTCGCATTACATTTGGAGAGAAGTAATGAGTAAGTTGTAATGGATAACTACCCCAACACTGAGCAACAATGACATGGAAACTAATCTGATAAAACCGTCCTGCTTAAAATTCACCATTGTTGTGATGTCACTACCATGAGCACATGTACATATAACTGCTGTCTTCATTCTAGGGACAAACAGAGGTTGGAAAATGGTCATAAAAAATAATGTTTTTGGCACCCACAAACATTAGAAGTGAACTTTAGAAAAATGTAACATTTATGTAAATTTAAATGTAAAGCGCACAGTGGAATATAACAGAGATTTTAGGAAGCATTCTAATGTTGTGCCATAGGCAGCAGGGGGCGATATGCAGGATTTGGACTGTGACCGCACTGTGTTGTCCCAGGCTGTTAAATTTAAGTGAACAGTCTAATTAAATCCAATAGAAAAATGAACAGACTGGTTATTAACCGTTTCTAGTTCATGTGGTCTTTAGTCTACTTGAGGATGACCTCATGGACGTCAGTGCCCTCAACACAAATGTTATGTAGCTGTGGGAATACGGGGAAATATGCCAATTAAACGAACTCTGTGGTTCATAAGAAATATTACCAGTTTGGTCGGACAGTTACCAACCGAAGAAACATGCTAAACTACTGGTTGTTAACAATGTGACATCCTGTCTATGCAAAATATCGTTATAGCCATTAGAAATGATTCAGTAATATTAGTAGCTATCCTACTTGATAATTATATAATAGATGTACCATCAGGAAAACTTTGCACCTAAATTTAGATCATAATAATATCTTTCATCGCAATAATTCTGCAGTCTATAATTGTATATCTAAATTTATATTACATAAAAGTATATACAGTTTATGTTAGCTTAGTATGAAGAAAGAATCAAGATGGGGGAAACTAAAATGGGGTAAATACAATACCGTGAAATACATACTGTAAAAACAGTGAAACCCCAAACAATCTGTTGCTGTCGTATCAAAACCTTGTGTCTCCAAAGTGGTAATATTATAGAAAAGGAGAGAAATATTCTTGTACATTAATGTAACTTATTCTATTTTATTTCTGTTTGTCCAAGTGTTCACATGACATAAAAGGCAGCTGGTGTTTTCAAATCATGCTAAAAAAAAAACAAACAAGGTTTTGATTTGATGGTGGTTTAAGAAATGATGTCTGAACTGAAAATTAATTGTCAGGTAGTTTTTGACAAATATTTCAAGCTGTAAGTCACATACACTCCACTGAAGCAGTACAGTAAGAGTTAGTGCTGATCCACGCTCACGCTCCTCCCTCATCGTGTTCATAATTACACAGTCGTATCACAGCGAGAGCACGGTGCTCTGGGAATTACACGTGCCTGGTAGTAATTATTTTCCATTAATAATGTCTATTAAGAGCACACAAACACAACACCTCCCTGTGCAATACACAGTGCTCTATGTCCTTTGAAGAAAATAGGCATTTAATACCTGCATTTTTTCATTTTTAAACCTGTACTTTCTGTTATGATTACACTGGCCTGATGCATCTGTTGCAGAATATTAGTCAACATGTGCTGGAAATTACGCATTTTTCTCCTGTACAGTGTATTTCCGAAGAAGACGCAGCATCAGAGAGGGAATCTGGGCTAGCTGAGTGTTTTCTGTCAATGATAGGCGGGGTGGTGAGAGGGAGAGGTAAAACATGATATTATAGGCTATACGTTTGCATCAATACTGGCACTTAGACGTGCTTAAACTTAATGGTATTGGCAATAGAGAATCCTGATACCATGGAGCAATTTCCGATGTGAACGCATGATACTGAGTGATGTTCGCACTTCACTAAAGCGAGCAACACGTTGGTGGTGCGGGATGACAAGCAGTATTACCAGTGTTCATGGCAAAATCTTTAACACCAGTGTTTTGAGGGAAGGCAGTAGTAGATGATATACTAGTTGTAATACTTGCTGAGATATTAGTTTCATCAATATTCCACAAACAGTTCAAATAAAACAATGTACATGCAGTGCAAAACACGCTAACTTTAGCCTTTTACTTGAATGGCTTCCCTGATCCCCTGCTGTGTAGTCAGTTACAGTCTGAGTTAGCGAGGGAGCGAACATTAAAGAAGCATATGGAGGAAACTACTGGTGTCTTGGGGTAATGATAGCTTTTAGCCTTGGTTTAGCCTATCAAATAGCAGCCCAATAGCTAGTCTAGTGGGCCCACCAACCCCACCTGAGGTGCGCCTCCGTCAGTCAGCTGCGTCAGACAGCAGCATGGTCTCGTGGCCTGGTGCTCCCATCAAGCTGGGAAATCCATTGAAAACAGCTGCTACTGAAAGACTGAAAGTATTGGTGACTGTAATATGTACAAATTCCAGCTGTCTGATGCTCGTAGATGCAAGCGTGAGTGTACTTTATGAGTGCACATATGAGACAAATAACTTGAGAAATTCAGACATGAAACAATATTTAGCACCATGAGTGCGGATAAGCTGTTCTGTTTTTAGCCGTTTGGCACAATAAAAATGTTTGAAATGTAGTTCAGTTGTTACATTTGGCTCTTATTATTAAATTTGGTTCTTATTACTAATTATACACCTTTTTTATTGCTAATAATATTAAAGAAAATACCATTTACATATAGGAAATAAGCAAAAAACATTTTCATAATTGTTGAAAATGGTTTTATTTGTAGGCTAGTTAGATTAGGTTGAGGTCTATTTTGATTTCAGATTTAGATAAAGTTCATGGGTTTATGTTTGCCTTTCCAGTGATTTCCAGTAGTGGGAAGGAACAGTGGATACAGGCTGGCATTGTACTGTTTTACTTTGAAATTTATTAACAGGCAAGAGAATTATGCTTTTTGGTGTGCATCCACTCGTATTGTTTGCATAGACGAATGCTCTGATATTTATAGCGGAATATAACATTTCCCTATGCACACTAGGAAGAGGATCATGAAAGAACTTTATTATCCATCCTAGACTACGGTGATGTAATCTGTAGACACGCGTCTACCAGTTCCCTTAAACCACTAGATTCAGTCTGTCACTCAGCTCTGAGATTCATCACTGGAGACCGTACAGAACTCATCACTGAGCACTGTGAGGAAATGTTGGTTGGTCCTTTCTAACGAACTGTGTGACGGGAAACTCATCGGTTTGTTTTTATCTATAGGGAGGTGTTTATCGGACTCCCTCTAATGACTTGATTACCTGGCAGGTTCCGAGAGTTTTTACTGGTTTGGGAAAATCTACTTTTAGTTACAGTGCACCAGTGAACTGGAATACACTACAAGAAACTCTAAGCTCCGCTCACTGGTGTCACTCGACCATTTTAGACTTTTAATCTCCAACCACCTGCAGTTAGCCTGCAACTGTTTTATTTGATATTAATTATTTTACTGTTCTATTTTTTATTTTCCCTGTTTAACCTGCCTAAATTGCAATCGAGGGTCACCCTCGGTGTACTTCCGAGTCAAAATAAAGGTTGATTGATTGATTGATTGATTGCATTCCACCTTTTTGAATTGGCACCCTTTAGCATAAATATTTCTCCTTTTGCTTTTCTCCTTTTTGGTTCGCAAGGTCTTTTAGTGGTGAAATGGTGTAGAGAGAGCTTTTCAGTCTCGTAACCTCCTCTATTCACCTTTAATATCCACCAAGATATCAGTCTTTGCCAGCTCTGAATGCTGGGAAAATAAAGTCCCAGACCTATGACCCAGGACAAACCAAGATGCTTCAAAGGGTTGCCACTTTGGAGGTGTAACTTCTTTTCCAACCCTGACATTATTGGATTTATTTCTTTCAGGTCATCGTATCTTCCACCACCCACCCATCCATGCAATATGTGGCCTTTACTTGAGAGAACCTCCCCACCAGCCCAAACCAAATCAACCTTTTTATATATCTAACCCTGCCTAAAGGCCTTGCGGTTTCACACTTCATGCTAGAAGCAATATTGCAAATAAGAAGGGTCAGTGTTTGAGACTTTCCACTAACAGACTACCTTTTTTGCCCACCATAACATCTTAAAAAATACATGCACAAAATATTACAAATGTATAAGCATTGTTTAATCATACCCTATATGTCTAAAAGTATTCAGACACTCCCTATACTGAATGGATTTAGTCACTTTAACAGGCCCACATTCTACATTTGTCTTGTATTTAATCCTCTTAAACATTTGTATGGTTTTATGCACCAAAAATGGTCATTTGGACTGTTTTCTAGCTTTGCTTAATCCCTTAGGATTAAACTGTTTTTGTTACTGTGCATTTAAGACAGATATAAGATAAATAACCTCTATTCTGATTGGCTATCCTGTATTTTGCCTTATTCAGTGAGCTAAAACACTCCTTAGCACACCATAGAAACACTCCTTAGAACACTCTTTAGGAGCCAAACTGCTGTGATCTAAATAATAATATATATGTATATATAAATGAGTTGGTTCTCTTGATATTGCAGAAATAAGGAATTTAAAACAATCAGGGCTTACAAGTTGTTTCACACTCTTTTACTTAAAAAAGTTAGGGGAATTTTGTTTTCTATGATATGGGCCCTTAAAGGTGCACCACAGGTGTTAAGTTGCACACACACAGCTTGTATTATCTCCTTAGAAAAGCACTGCCAATAGAATGGGACTATCTGGAGCAGCTGCACATAAACCTAAGATCACCATCAGCATTCAGATAACAGGGGAGCCAGGAGGAGCTCTGTGCTCCCAAAAGAGACTTGAGCTCCCTCAAAAACAGTAAAATCTGAAGGGGTGTGGAAGGCGGTGGCAGGTGTTGGGGGGGTGTCCATTTCTCCTGCCTCCTTCGTGCCTCTTTCTGTTCTGGCTGTTCTCAAACACTGTGTAGGTGCTGCTATTGCAAGTTGAACATAAATAAAGGCATGTGTGCTGTTTTAACTTCTCCTGTAGGATCTCATTTGTTTCTGTCTGCTTAAATGTAGGAAGAGTTTAGCTTGTGTTTGTATGGGTTTTAGCTGGTACCTCTATTGTTTGTTAGTGCTCAGTGATCAGACTTATTGTTAAGCTTCGATTGTTGCCTTTGAATTTCATTTCAGTCTGAGCGGTGCTGATACTTGGGTCACCGCACATTGTACGTTGTAGCAGACTAATTCTGGACACGTCTTGAAGTAGGCCTCCCCAAATACTCCCACCATCCCACCCTAAAAAACTTGAGAGTCGAATACTGATGAGCGTCGCATAACCCCAATCATCAAGTCATCCATCTTATCTGACACCCAGACACTTTAAGCCCTCACCCCTTCTGTACTTTCTGTCCACATGGAACTCTGGGGACTTTTATGCACATATGCATGCGGGACTGCCCAAAAGTTATCGTCCAGCATTGGCTACCCCCTCACAACCTGTCCATACATCTCTGGCTCCCTAACTTATTGGATATCTTCTGCCTGGAACTATCATCTGCAAGAATTTGCAATGCTGCCCCTAGAACTCTTCATACATGGATTCACTGAATATCTAAAGTCAGGACCCTTATGCTCACTTAATGATGTGATGTGTTTTGTGAATGATGTAACTCAATTTTCATGTGTCCTATGTTGTACCTATTATCGGGTGTTGTTTGTAAGTCCCATGTGTGTGTGGGTCGGGGCTGGAATGGGGAATGAACACTGGTCACCTATGGCGAGCATTGGTTAGAGCAGTGGTTTTCAAACTCCAGTCCTGTCCCGTCACACTTGTTCCAGCTCATCAGATCAAGCTCTTCATGAGCTGGATCAAGTGTGGTGGGGACAGAGAATAGTTGGAACCCTGGAGTACAAGGCCCCTCAGCACTGGGCTGTGGAGCAGTGGAACTGCATCCTCTAGAGTGATGGGGCTCCATCCAATACCTCTGGGATGAGTTGGAGTTGCGTTTGTGATCCAGAACTGATCATCCAACATCATCATGTTCATGTGTCTCTCCAGAGTATCCTGTATAGTGTTTGGGTCCTCAGGCTTCTGAATGGCTTGTCCACGATCCATCATTCTTCTTGGTGGTCGTCTTCTTCCTCTTTTACTTTCAACTCTTCTGAGCATTATGGTCTTTTCCAGTTATTTGTGACAAGAAGTTTGAGGTAATTGTTATTACTTAAAATAAGGTCCAGATGAATGTGTTTACCACTATAGGGCACAAATCACATTTTTGTAGTCATTTTTATGACCATTTTCTTCAATATTCTGAACGTATATTTATATACATTTATAGTGGGATCTAAAAATGTTCTCTATTGGTGAAATATCTCTTTTAGTAGGCTGCGTGATATTGCATGGAGCATGTGGAGATAAGGGCACTGGCCTTCACTGGACTGGAACAGGCTGGCCAGACAGACAGGTTGCAGCCTTTCGTTTTCTCGCTCTGTCCATCTCCACCTGATAAACAGCACTCATGCAGGACTCGTCTTCCTCAGCCCAATCCGAGAAAGTGGAGAGGAAACGCGTCCTTGAAGTAAACACGGCAGGCAAGCTGAGCCACGTAAGCATGTTTGTTCCAGTCCCCAGGGTGGAGGGAACAGAATGAAAAGATTGCGAGAGAAGGAGCTGAAGAAAGAAAGAAGAGAAGACATCATGACACACACGCCTGCCTCCAGTCCTGTTTCTCACACACAAAGCACATCGGAGACGTCGAGGCTCGGTAAAGGCTTAGCGCTGTTCGGGAAAGCAAGCGCTTTATTTATAACTTAAATGTTTGCGAGAAATATTGCACATTACTTTTTCTTCAAGGACTTGAATGATACTGGTGAAAAAGTCGCACCGCAGTAGTTTAGGTTTTTGTGTAAATATTGCAACGTTTCAAAGGTGGACCTTGTGGACACAGCTGCCAACAACACCAGTGACTCCAGTGTGATGACAAATTGCTTAAGAAAGTAGGGATGGCGAAGAAAGTGTTGCGGGAACTGAACGCAGGTTGAATTGAGACAGTTGTGCTGTGATTGTATTGTTGCACATTGCGATTGTAGTAAACCTTCCAGTACGCTGAAAACACCTGAGTCAACCTTATGTGACATTCCTTTAAAGGAAAGGATTGGCAAAAAAAACTAATTAAGTAGTTTTCCACTTACTCCTGATGTGGTTGATCAGCCAAGACATGTTAGGTGCCCAGGTTTTGCTTCTTTAGTGCTGAAGCTGTGAGGCGAACGTTGCTAACAAACACCAGAAGTCATTAGACACCCAATAGACACATGTAGGACTTCATTAAGGTCACATGATGACTATAAAAACGAACAAAACGATACCATGTTAGTTGAATGCTGTGGGCAGCCACTTCACACAACAGATGTTGTGCTGAATTCCAACACAGCATGCAGGCATATGAATGCTTTTTACAATATCTGTTGCTTCTATTAATGAGCGTATATATCCGGTTTGAGAATTTGAGATTAACAGTTATTTATAACTAAAAACAACAGAGATTGTGATGATAATCTGTAGTGTCTATATGCCTATGTGATGTACACGCAGATAAAAATTCAAATTTGGCACAACACGCCTGTTGTTTAACATGACTGCCCATTGCATTTAGCTACACAGTGAGGTTCTGTTCATTTTTATAGCTCACAGTAAGTCACACTGCGTCCTTAACCACATTAAGCAGTCATTGCAACCGTAATGAAGACCTGGTTGTGGTTTGAGCAGGTCAGGAGAAATTTTGGAGATGTATTTACAGAAAAGATTTTGGTGTCTTGACTTCTTGTGTTTGTTAGCTACATTAGCTTCGTTGCTCCACTGCTGAATTAAAGATTAAAAATCTTACACCAAGCATGTCTTGGCTGATTGTCTACATCTGGGGTAAGTGGAAATTGTGTAAATTAGATTTTGTCACCAAACTATTCCTCTAATTGGCCCCTATACTACAATTTTCCTTGGTTTTTATTCATTTTCACTTTCTTGAGGTTTTGTGTGCCATTCATTTCTACGTGACCACTTTTCCAAGCTTTCTTCATCCAATGAAATTAAACCTGCTGTTTTTGTACCTTTAAAGGGGGATCCCATTGATTTTTCAATATTTCTGCTTGACTCAGTTGTTGAGATGTGAAGTCATTTGGAGTGGTTTAATATGAAGTGGTTCACTGTAGAGAGACTTACCAACTCAGATTTCTTTACAGTGGTGCTGAAAGGAACCGGGGGGTGAATATTTAGCCATTTAATATGCAAATATAGCCATTTTATTTACTATCCGAAATGAACAGTGAACCTATACAAGTCTCCTGAGTTTTATATGCAGTGTTGATAATGATAAAGTAGTGGACACGCACAGTAGAATGTCATGAACATGAAAATTTAGATGACAATTAATTGTCAGCTAAAATTTCATGTTCATGACTGACCTACTTATATATGTAAAAGGCCTCCATTCTGATATTTGCATATGCAGATTTGTGATCTATATTGCAAAAGCCAATACCACGATAACGATTAAGAATTTGATGTATTGTGCAGTCTTGATGCATTTCATCTTGACTGTTTTCTCTCTCTCAATCATTTCCCCGTACTTCATCTTCCTCAATCTCACCATCTTCGTTTCTCCTTCTCTACTGTTTTCCCTCCATTTTCTTATTCTCTCTTTCTCCTTCCCTTTTGTCTCTTTCACTCTTTTTCTGTCCCATCTTCTTCTCTCTTCATTTCTCTCAGCAGCTCTTTCTCCGCTCTGTCCTCTCTCTGTGCGTGTGTGAGATGGTGACACAGAAGCAGAGCTGATTGGATTGTGTTTTATGTGCTTCCAGACCAGCGCGCTGCCTTTTGCGAGAGGACGCGTCACTTGCCAGCTTCTTCCATTCAGCCCTCGCATGCAGTTGAAACATATTGAAACCCTGTTCCATAACATTACCGCCATTTGATTCAAAGCTATTAAACGTCACATAAAATTGAAAAACACCTGTTGACTGCACATTGCACATTATGCAGGAAACAGCATCCTAGTTTAAGTTAGCGTCTTTCTTCACGATGCTAGCTGCAGAGAGGTCTTTGTAGCACAGCAAGGCAGTTCGAATAGCTTTTACAGTCAAACTGATGGTCATTCTCATGAAAGAGTCTCAAACTATTTGAGATATTTGATCATTATGTGGATTAAGTACATTTCATGTAATTGAGTAGATTAATTGGAACCCCATATGGTACAGCAGAAATTTCAATTATTATTATTTTTTGCCCTAATTCTCATTACCACAGTGCGTCTACCTCCAGAACTGTGGCATTCAGAGACCACCCTTTCATATATTTAATTCAGCATCAGCATCAAAAATCAGCATCAGAAAAAAAGCAGAAAGCACATTTAGCAGAGCATTACACAAAAGCTCAACAGCTAAATACAGTATCAGCTTTTTCAGTGCTTAGTGTGTCCACGCTTTGCCTTTATTACAGCTTCTGTTCTTTTCAGGAGTCTTTCTTTCAGTTTTTCAAGGAAGTCTGCAGGGATGTTTTTCCACGCCTCCAGAGTTCAGTCTTAGAAGTTGGTTGCAATTTCAGCTTCTGACATTCCAAGTAATCCCAGTTGCAAATTTAGACTCATCAGTCTATAAAAGCTTACTTCACATCCCAGATCCCTGCTGAAAAAAAGCATAGAAACCATTTGTTTGGTTGCTGGGGGTGTCCAGTAGTGGTATTTAGTGTTTTCCTGATGGGTTGCTGTCACACTGTGAAGGATTTTAACAAATGTACCTCTGTTTTTTGTCTATTTGCTTTTCTCTGTAAGGACTTCTTGACAGCTGCATATTCTTTAAGACTCATAGTGTTGAGGTTTCTTCTCACGGTGGAAGGATGGTACTTAGTACAAAACCTGCTTTTTTTCTGATGCAGAAAAATGACTCACAAGGCCGTTTTGACTGGAAATGAAATGAAATTAAACAAAATAGTAATCTCTGACCTTTGCACAATACTGCATCTGTTTGTCTTTTATATTAGTTTTTGTAATTAGAACAATGAGTTTGTATTACTTCTAACTGTTGAATCTCTTTGTTTTAATGTTTTCTTTGTAAGGAACCAAAAGAGCAAAATGATGTGTGGCACAGGTAAAAAGACAAAGCTCAGCGGCCGTCAATCTGTTACAGTAATAAGAGGGCATTGCAAAATATTATATTTTATGAAACACATTTGATTTAATAATCAGCTTTATTATGATTATGAAAAGAAATTTTGAAGAAAAAAAACAATATTTACACGTTTGGCTGGAATGTATTTAGTGTTGCTATAATGACAGTTCGGACACTTAAGTTAGGAAATGTTATTAAAAAACAAGTCAAATCTTTCACACATTTTAATTACACTGCGTTGCAGTATATGACAATAATGGAACATGGTTAAAGATTCATTGCCTATTTCGCCCAAAATACTTTTTCCTTTTAATTATGTGGATACATTGATTCGTTAAATGCTCACAGCACACAGCAAAAAGCAGTGTGATTGGTCGGATGGCTCATTTGCACATTACAGCCTTCTGCAATGCTGTTCTAAAAGCCAGTCTCAAGATAACAATTAACAAATGATATATTGTGCCATCTTAAATGACATCCAGCCTCATAGCTGTGAAATCTACCAGGTCTTTGCTCTTTGTTTGTTCCTCCCCTTCTTTTTATCCTCTCCCCCATGCTCGTAATCAGGCTGTCAAATTGTGTTTCCTGTCCTCCGTGCAGTCATGCCATCCTCTCTCCCCCCCACGCGCCAGAGAGTAAAAATAGTCCTGCGACGTTGTGCTTATTGAGATGTGAATGAACCCAGCAGAATGCAGGGCTGTAAATAGGGTCCCTGCTAGGATAATGATACGGAGCTTTTCGGAGCCAAGGCGAACGGCAGCTACAAAAACCATGTTAAAAATTCAAACAGCGCTTTATTACAGGCCACATCAAAGCGGGCCATTCTGCTTCGACCTCCGCGGCCTCTTTCTCGGCTGGGGCGCCACTTTCCGGCCTTGTAGTGGCTCGGAGTAATATTTTTATTGTGTAGCAGGGCAAGTATTTCCTTGTTTTGAGCAATGATCTGTTCTTAATACTGCTTTTGTAGGTGTTAGTGCTTGCGGGACAGAGTCATGTACGCTGTATTTGCGAAATCCAGCCGTGCGTTTCGAGCCCTTTGGTGCTGATTTATTGTGATTTAGCTGCAGCTCTCTGAGGAATCTTTTTCGCTGAATGTCACACATACATCTTTAAACACTGGCCATTTCCATCTCCTCGCTCTCTTGCTCTCTCGCTCTCATTCTCCTCCACTGGCTTTATTTTGCTCCTGACCAGAGAGTACGGGAGGGGATTAGTTTTGAAACGTGCCATGCATATTCCAGAACTTTCCACGTCTTTCTCGCTGGCAAATGAATAATGGCTGAGAGCGGGTCGAGATGACATTGCGTGATTTGAGTGGTTTCATGTTTCAGTCTCAGTGCATCATTTTTCATTTTTATTGCTCATATTGCAGAAATAATAAAAAAATAGCTCCCTCATCTTCACGCTCCTTTATCCGCACGCATGTGGCAGTGACTCTGGGCGGTTTTTACAAAGGCGTTCAAATAAGAAATAATCTCCTTTGTAGCGTTGTGGCTCCTTCACACCTGCTCTGGCATAGCAGGCTTCCAAAGGGTGCCAAATTTGGGTGAGTCGTGCCAAAAAGCAGACGTTTATATGTCTAATGCCGGCCAATTTGAATGGTATCCAGACACACAGCCTTCAGCTCTTCATCCTCGTTCAGGTTTCCCTAGCCTCAGTCTTTCAGTCATGCGGAGAGATACACTTACAGACCACTGGAGAAAGGGGAGTTCAACCGATTGTTCAATGAAGATGTAAACATGAAGGCATTTAGACATTTAGGGTGGTTTGATGTGAAGTGATGCATCGTAGAATAAACTTGCTGACACTACAGTGGTGGTGATAGGAACCAGGCGTCAAATATACACAAATATATTTTATTTACTACCTAAAATGAACCTACATGTGTCTTCTGTGTTTTATATGCAATGTTAATGATGGTATAATAGTGTTAAATCTGGAAAAAGGTGCCTTACAGTGCACACCTCTGTTTTAAAAATAACTATTTTAAATGAAAACTTCTAAAACTATCACAATTCAATGTCTCAGCTCTCAGGCAGTAAATTCGTAGTCATGTCATGTTTGGTTTGCATTTCCTTTGGTCCATACGTTCTGTAAACATTAATCTAAAGAAGATTTTCAAATCACCACTTGGTGATTATCAGATTTTCTTGTTAGTCTGGGGTCTAAGGGCATTTTCTCAATTTTTGCATATATTCTTAAATTGGCCTTTAAAGGCACCTGCATGTAACATGACACCCATGTGTTTCATATCAAAATGCTCCATTATCTTCGTCGCTACTTTCCAAAACTGCTGCGGCAACTTCAGCAGCTGTAAACTTTTTTTCATGCCCTTTCATGTGTCTCTGATTTCGAACGAAGAATGAAGGGTTTCTGACGGGATGGGAAGTCCTTATTTACTGAGTGTCCTTTGGGCAGTTTCATACAAAACGTAAACAGACACATGGATCCGCAAATCACACGCAGTGAGGGGCAGATGACGTGTATCTCAGCCCCTCTTCATGGCCTTATAACTCCGGATGTGAGTCACATATGATCTCGTGATGAGATGGAATTGAAAGGTCAGACTCTACAGATTCAGGAAATGTATTTCTGCACAGTATTATCACAAAAGATAGAGAAACATATGTAGAAACATCAAATTTGATGTGTGGGCGCATTCATTTAATTGTTTTGGTCACATGGGACTGTAATGAAACAATCCAAATTTGACTCTGAGTAAAAATTTAAAAATTGCACAAAATTAAAAACATTAAAATGGGTGCTACACTTTTGTTAGGTGGCCATCCGAGATATAACAATATGAAATTTGGTCACTTTAGGCTGTCAGAACAAAAGAGTAGCATTTTCCCTCAGTTGCTGGAAATAAATGAGTTAATTACATGACTAGAAATGTAATGAATTTTATTTGTATTCAGTTTATGTTCTGTACTGACAGAATAAGCTGCGTTTTGGACCTTTTTCTGTTTGTTTCACTGTCCAGGAAAAACAAAAATGTAACACAATTTTAAGGTTTTTCTTTCTGCACATCAGCTTTTCATCAAATACAAATCATATCTACTTACAATCTTAAATGTTGTTAAAAGTGTGAAATGAGCTGTGAGTGAAAAATAATGAAACACAATGTAAAAAGAGGCATGTCCAGGCAGAAAGCTCTGGGGAACCTAACATGGTTAACCAATCACATTGAACAGTCTCTACAAGTACAAGCGAATCAAATCAAGTGGTGTCATGAAGCATGAATGGCCATCACAGATTGTTCTCACGCTCATTGTAGTGAGCCAGCTGAGCGTTACTTTAAGCACAAAGTGAATATTTCATTGTGCTGCCTCAGCTCCTGTGATCTTACCATGATCTACTCACCGAGGTCTGATCAGCTGTCCTATCAATCGCTCATCCTGTGACTGATCAGTGGAGCGGCATGAGGGCTGTTAGAGGCGCTGGTGCAGGCTAAAGTGTGTGTATGTGTGTGTGTGTGTGTGTGTGAGACAGCAGAACAGATGAGCCATTAGAGAGTTAATTACAGTGAGTAGAGTTTGGAGGACACAGCACACCTCACTCACCCGGCCTGCTTTAGACTGTCATTAAAAAAAATCCACTTTGAATGCTTCAGTGCCTCTCGCTCTCAGTCCTGGGATCGGAGGGGGCGGGGGCGGGGGGGCGGGGGCGGGGCGCATCTGAGCCCGCATTGGGATTCAGCGCAGCAAGAAAAGAGGGTGGTCCGATCTAAATGGAAGCAGGCACTCTCATAAAGGTCATAGACTACTCATAGACCTTTGTGTTCTTTGGGGCTTCAGCAACAAATGGAAGTGGACAGTCGTGTTTGCGAGAGTGTTTTTTGTTTTGAGAGGCTGGCTTTGGGAATTAGAATCTAACTGAATAAGAATTTTAACACTCTTTTTCTCAGTAACTCCTATAAATTATTTCATAAATAGACTCACATATGAGCTCTCTTGTTTAATTGCCTTTCATTTTTGGTCAGACAAAATGCTGAAGAAACGACAAGGAACTTAGAAGATGCCAGGAGGGTTGCCAGATTTCAGCGGTTGCAAAACTGGACAGGGGGGCTTGTTCAACAAGCATAATATGCATTTATCGCCCCCATTCTGTCTTTTCTGTTGTTTTTGTGTTTAAAGCAGTTTTATAACCAATAATCGATAATAATCTTTTGTTTATTTTGTTTGTTTGTTTGTGTTTTTGGTAACACTTTATAATAAGAAGCCCTACAAACAGCAACTTAATCATCATCTAATAGTTTGTTAAGTAGGCGTTAATAAATGGTACCAATTAAATTATTAAGTCAGTCATTTACTTAGTGACATACAAATAATGAATAATTTTAAATTGTAAAAACAATCAGTAATTATAGCTTCCTAATAACGATTTAGTTACTTGATACTCATAGTTTGTAAACTATATACCTTGATATATTAAGCATTTCCTAGAATGCATGAGAACAATTCACAGTTATTAAAAATAACTACATATTGATTGTCAATGTCTTGTTTTAAAAGTAGTTATTTATTGTTATGCTACTTTGGGGTTCATAAACCTTTCCTTATTGCTTAGTTAATTATTATTAAGGTGTTTAAATATACTTTTTAAAACATTAATAATTACCTCTATAATAAAGCTGTGACTTTATGATGTATTTATAAAGATATATCATATTACTTATCACGTTAACATATTATGCATTTAATTATCTGTATGTCACAACATAAAAAGTTAATCAGTTACATTGTAGCACTTAATATCAAAGTAGCAATTCTATCAGTATTAACTAGCATTAATAAACAATTTGATCATGAATAAGCTGCAGTTATAGGGGCCTATCAAGTGTTAACACGTCTCTTCATCATATTTTCCTTAATGATTAGGTTAAACTTCAAGTGCTCTTCAAATACATTTTCTCGCCTTTTTCCAGGCATTGTGTGGCACAAATAAATAAAAATTTTCAGTGAAATTGCATATTGCATTTTTAAAGTAGCTATAATTTAAAAAATAATGGATTTTGTCCACCTTTTAACCCCACTATAACGTAGCCTGTGCCTACAGGAAATCCAAACGCAACAGTGCTAAAAAGTATGTTTAGAATAGCAAAGGCATGGTCTACTGGAAAACAGTCCAGTCAATTTTTTTTTTCTCCATAGTGCCTTGGTAGACACAGCTAAACAAGCTATCCCTTTGGTTAGGCCTTAAGGAGCTGAACTGCAGGCCTTACATGTTAGATTAACCACAGACATCATTAGGAAGTGACAGCAGAATCAACCAATCATAGAATCCCACTTAATTTGCCATGGATAGGATCAAGCTTGTGAGAAAAAACATCACTCTTTGCCTCCTGGAAGTCCTAGATCTGTCACTGACTGTGAATACAAGCGGTAGCCTGACCAGGCCTCAGTCAGTTGTTATAAATGGAAAACAGCATTGGCAAATGGTTAGTTGATCATTAGTAATTTGATGTGTCCATCCACATGACCTTTTATAACACTTTTCTTTGACCTATGCAGTATGTTTGTCTTTTTCTGTTGGATTTTGTTATGCTTTGTTCAGGGGACGAGTAAAAATGGGCCACATCTGAGTGGCTTTCCCCTGATAAAAGAATCGATTGAATTTGATTGAGGAGCGCACAGGCCAGCGTGCTGCTCTGAGACCCCACTGTCCCCCCAAACACCAGTTAGCTAGCCAAGGTCAGAGAAATCGCAAGTCACTGAAGGCGGTACAAATGGTCTATTTCTGTGAGCGGGTGCAGAACGGATGTTTCTTTGGCCTTTTGGCTCCTGAGGAAATGGAATGAAACAAGATAATCTCCAAAAGCACAGGAGCTGGAGTAGTAGAAACTCCCTCTCTTTCCAAAGCCCTCATTATAACTTGCCACTCTGCTATATTTGTTTCTGTTTGATGTCAAGGATTTATTTATTTGTGTTTTATTTGTTCATGACAGAGAACGCGGCTTCGGGCACGGGTTTTGAGAGATTACATAATTTGCGATGAGATCAAATGCAAAAAAAAAAAAATGGCTTGTTTTCCTGCTTGGAGCCTGCTGGTGCTCAAAAATGCACATTTTAATGTCCAATCATCACTGGAGAAAAAACAGCTGCAGAGGAGACGAGGGGAGAATCATCTAGGGCTGCATTTGTTGGTGCATGATGCGGCAAAATGTCCCAACTCATGTTTTCTAGGGCTTATGTCAATGTCGATGTCTTCTGTGTGTTTGCACATAGTTTGTATGATGCGTCAGAGAAAGAAAAGGTCTTAGCTTAATTTTACCCAGTGCTCGCCTTTGTGTTTTTTTCCCCACTCCTGTGTGTTTTCGTGCGAATGTGTAAATAAGAGACAGTCATGTGCTGCTGCGAAATGTCACAGGTCCTAAATAACTGTGCCCTGATGACGAAGTGAGCCTGTTTATTCCTCTTTTTCCTTCATTTTCCCTTTTTTTGGCTCTGGAAACTTGCAATGGTCATCCATTACCATAGCGCTGACCCCTCTTTCTAGCCCATGTCATACCCACGTCAGGCCCGGCGCTGACCTGCCCCCATCACACCCAGCCTGTCTCTCACACATCCTGAAGACATTATACGGCTAGAGAGTGAGAGCGAGAGAGACAGAGGGAGAGAGAGAGAGGGAGAGAGAGAGAGAGTCAGAAAAGACCAGGCAGGTATCAGTCAGAGTAGTTATTGAGCTCTGAGTTCGTGTAGACGTTCGTGTCTAACTGAGACAATGAAGAGCTTAAGAACTCTTTTAGTGAAAAAAAGGTTGTTCTTATATTTGTTATAAATATGTCCACTAACAAATATTTTGCTGCTGTCGGAACAAAACCTCGTATCTCCGAAATGATAACTTTATAAGAGAAGGAAAAAACATTTTTAACTTTTGATTTAAGTGAACGTAACCAGACTTTTTTTTCTACATTGTTTCAGGCTGTTTCTTTTGGTCCATTCATCATGAAATTTTCACACAATATGAAAACCAGCAGGCATTTTCTAATTTTGTCAAAAACTGAAAAACACTGAGATATGAGGTTTTGTTCTGACAGCAGCGATTTGCTTGTCTTACTTTACACTGACTGTACACTGATTGCTCTCTTACATGCCTTGTATTTTTCTCAATCCTGTATACTATTATTTCATGACTGTACTATATCACAGTGGATTCCGATCATCATCTTGGACTAGAGGTGTCGAGGTGGGTGGTTTGACAAAAATTAATCATCAGACATTTCCAAAATACAACGTGTTTTTCCGAGGTTCACCACTAAGTTAGAATGAACAAAATGCATAAACAAGTTTAAAAGTTGGAATAGTGCAGTGGATAACACTGCTGCCCTCCATGTAGCAACCTGGGGTTCACTTCACTGCCTGGACCAGCACACTATGCTACAGCAATAAGAGTCCTTTGGCAAGAATCAAAGCTACATTAAGCCACCTCCATAGCTTCTGGCCATGGCCACAGGGTCTTGTAAGTTTGTCGCTCAAAGTAATCATTAACCACCTGCTTTGACTGGCATGCAAAGCGAACAAGACGGGTTTTTTTGTGATGTGTAAAGGTGGACGGTTGTCAAAATGGTGCTATAACAACAACAGACCTTCATGAAACAATATGGCCACTAGGCTAGTGAGATCATGTGCAGTGTACTACTGTACATCACACCCCCCTAGCCATCACCGATTGACTATCATGCATACTATACACAATACTATCGTTGGGAGCCACTTCCTCCCAAGAAAACCCCCAAAAAACAAAAAGAGCTGCTTTCTAATGCCACCACGTCATCTGAGCACGCACAGAAAGAAGGAGCCGCAAATACTGGTTGAAAGGGCTGCTCCTAACACCAACTGAGGATCCTCTTAATTGAGATCTGTGGTACCTTTTTCCAGTAAACTCGTTTCAACACAGCAGGTTATGTGGTAACACCACAGAAAAGCTGCTTAGGCCAGACAAAATAGACAAACTCGTGTTTCTGCTCAGAAATGCTGCTAAATTTATTCTTAGTTTTGGATGGTAGTTTATGGTATGGTTTGGTGGTTTTTGCTATATGTTTAAGATACTGCATGTTGACAGCTACTGCTCCTTTTAA
The DNA here is from genome assembly GCA_023558415.1 of Piaractus mesopotamicus. NCBI lineage: Eukaryota > Metazoa > Chordata > Actinopteri > Characiformes > Serrasalmidae > Piaractus > Piaractus mesopotamicus. The sequence continues at coordinate 718 of JAILXH010181549.1, read as the reverse complement.
ATCTATCAATAAAATAGCTAAATCTTACTGTGAGAATAGCCTAAAGGCTGCTGTTACTGTAGCTTATTATTATTACGCTGTTAATAATAATAGTGGTTTTTTTTTTGTGTTGTTTTTATAAGCTTTAATGCAACCAGACGGTCAGAGTGGAGAGGTAAGGTGTTCTGTGCGTGGCTGGCTCTCAGTTTAACAAGCACAACCGTGAGTGGGGAAAAAAGTGCTGCCTCGCACCGCTACAGCATTTTCTGAAGCTAGACAACATTGCACACATCAGAGCTGATCTAGAACAGGGACTACACACTGACAGAAAAAAAGGATCACGGGACGAATATGATGACATTTAAACTGTACAACTTGATTGATAATCACAGAAGATGGAATCTCCTCATGTCCCCTCAAGCCTAATGACCTACGGTGGCTAATGTAACTCATCACTGCTTATAATATCAC
>JAILXH010181501.1:8515-21296 GCA_023558415.1 Piaractus mesopotamicus | reverse complement strand
TGATGTCTTGTGGAGAGACATTCTCTCCCCCCCCCCCGTGTCTCTATCTCTCTCTCTCTCTCTCTCTCTCTGTCTCTCTCTCTCTGAGGCATCACCATGAGGGCCCTTCCATTCATTCTATTTCACGCCTCTATTTCTGTGTATGTTCAGAACGCAGGTGTGCTGTTTCCCTCTTATTCGCATTCTCTGAGTTTCTCTCTCTTTCTCTTCCTCTCTCTCTCTTTCTCTCACCCCCTGCTCTGCCCCAGATCAATGCTCTCCTAGGGCCATTACCACACGGCGGGCCTCCAGTGCACATATATGTGTGGGCCCATTCCTTGGTCACACAGCTTCAGCAAGCCCACTGACAGGCCCCAGAGGGGCTAACTAATGAGGGCCTGTGTTTCAAAGCGTTTTTAGTCCCGTGCTCTCTGTGTCTTTATTATCTGTCTCTCACCCGTCTAAACGGAACAGCGAGCACCAGCAAAACCCTTCACGGAGAGTGCGTGTTCAGTAATTAAAGGCGTTTTTCACAGCTCTCCTCCATGCTGTACTTTGCGTGCGTGTCCTTTATGAAGGAGTTCGTGGGAAATGTCGAACACTTTGGGAGCAAAACCATGGCTGTGTTATGAGTCAGCCTGAGCTGGATGAGTTATTGATTAGATCTGTTGTTATGAGCTGTGTAGCTCTGTGCTGTACTCCTGGTTGTAAGCGTGAATGTGTGTTCATGCGTGTGTGTGTGTGTGTGTGTGTGTGTGTGTCTGCGCAGGAGCTGCTGCTGTCTGGCATGCCGGAGATTGATGTGATGGACTGGAAGAGAAACACAGAGTACACCAGTGGCTATGATACGGAGGAGCCAGTCATCCAGGTTAACAGCTGCTATGCCACATGAACATCACACTCACTGACTTAACCTAATGAGCCATCTCTAATGATTTAGGACAATGAGACAATTTATGCAGATTTGTTGGCAAATTTTGGCAAAAATTCTGTGTGGACTTGCATATATCAACATGATTCTGTTTAGGATTGAGTTATGAACTTATGATTCAGATGTAGATGGAATTAGGGTCTAGGTGTAGGATTATATTTTAGAATCTGATTCCTTTTACAAGAAATTATTTGCCCAGAAAGTTTGTCTGAGATTTGTCACCTTGAGAATGTAGGAGTGACATGATCTGACATCACAGGTGCAAAGGAGTAATGTGTGCTTTCTTGATTTGCAGTGGTTCTGGGAAGTAGTAGAGAGTCTCACACAAGAGGAGAGGGTTCTTCTATTACAGTTTGTTACCGGAAGGTGAGAGTTCTTATTATGTCTTATTTATGTCCTTTAATGCCTTGATAAATTACATAAATTACTGTTAACAGAATTTATGAGCGTGCATCCCTTTAGCTAGAGGTCGGCAATGTGACCATGTTTTGCCGTTGTGATGCATTTTGACATTTTTTTTTGTGTATTGTGCATATCGTCAGTACGTATATACACTGAACAATGCTTTGTACAATGCAGTATGTGAAACACTGAATAAAAATCATTGTATTGATACTATTTAATGGCAGATTTTAAGTGTAGCATAGTGTGACGTGTCTGTGTCAAAATACATATTGTGCATTGTGAAAATGTCTGTAAGTAATGTGTTTTTGCCATATTGCCCAGCCCTACTTTCAGCCTTTTTATTCCGTAACTGCTATAAATTGTTCAGTAACTACAGTGAAATTAATATGGGCATAGTTTAAGAGGTTAAATCCATCTCTCAGTTCTCTGTATTTCATTTCTCTTTTTTCTTCCTCTCTTCCTAGCTCCCGTGTTCCGCACGGTGGATTTGCTTTTCTCATGGGGGGCAGCGGCCTACAGAAGTTTACCATCGCTGCTGTGCCCTACACATCCAACTTATTGCCTACCTCTAGTACCTGGTGAGAAAGACAAAGACAAACAGTCTATTTATGCACCGGAATTGGTATTGTAGCATCTAGGAGCAGCAGAGGGCAGTGTGGCTCTTTGAGAGTTTAGCACTCATGCTATGTGACTGAACACCAGTTACTCTGTAGCCTGAACAAGGATATAAGAGACACGATCACATAGACTGGCAAAAAAAAAAGCAGAAAGACACAGAACAAAAAATGACACCCAGTGCTTAAAAGGGCAGTTTTTTGTGTCATGGTGCAAGTCAAGCATATTCAACCCTGTTTGACTTGCTTCTCAATCCACAACCAAATCACTCTGACTTGTCTGTCCATCTTTTCCAGTATCAACATGCTGAAACTCCCCGAATACCCCAGCAAGGACGTCCTGCGTGACCGACTGCTCGTTGCGCTGCATTGTGGGAGTTATGGTTACACTATGGCATGATGCTGGCCCATCTGTTTTTGCTGTGATGCCTGCTTCATAGACACACACACACAAACACACATGCCCACACACGTGAGTGTGTGTTGACCTAACTTCAGGGATATCTTCACACTCGTCTGACTTACTCAAAAGCCTTCGTTTGACTATATGGCATTATTTTAGATACGCAAATACAAAAGACTAAGGGCAAACATGAAAAGTGAATTAATACTTAACACTAAAAATCAGTGTGCCAGTGATCTCTACTGCCAGTGTTATGTGTCAAAGGTTTCTTTACTTTACTAAGTTGTATACCAAGGTATGTGCTGTTTTATTTATACATGCTGTTTACTCTGCTGTGTTAGACCTGTAAGATGTGTTTGTGTGTGAATGCACACGCTCATGTATTACAGTGTTACCGTTACAAGAAAATGCGAAACATGGCTGGAAATAATGTAGTCATTTTTAGAACAAGGTTTTTGTCAGCCAGTATGACAGTGCTGGTTTCTCGTATACATATGTACCCTCTTCTCCTGTGCGCTGGCAACAAGCCTTGAAAAGTAATCTAGAACTTCCCTACTTGTGTCATGTCTGCTGTGCTATAGCCTTTGTACTGTCATTTGTTCATATCATTTAATGTGTAGGGTTTTTTTCCCAATTGTCATGTGAAACGGAGAGAACAAATTGGATCAATGGTGCCAAAAACTCCTAGTGAATGCAAGTCTACAAATTCTGTTTTCTTGACAAGGTTTTTGTAAAAAGGGACAATGTCATATCATTTTATGAATGTAGAAATTGTGTCCTTTGTAGGACATTTTAAGTGAATCCTGTCATATGTAAATGTGGATATAGGTTTATATTTCTTAAAATGGATCGCTTTAATTTGGTTGTAATTTTTTTTCGTTCTCATTGGTAAACGGACTGCTAATTGTATACATAATCTTTAAGGACCTTTGGGAAGATTATTTCAAATATTGAAGTATGTATTTTACTACTTTCAGACTTTTATTTTATTGATTGTGTGAGTGTATGAGTACTTCAGACAGTTATACCCAGTATAAGGGTAATGGGTCACAGACTTGGGGCTGTTCATAAGGAAGTGTGCACTGAATTGCACGTGGGCTGCTGTCAGCTAAGCCTTTCATGCACAGCAAGCCTGCACTGGTAGATGGTGTACTTAGCATGTTATATACTGCAGGAATCAATCATCAGAGCTGCCTTATTGCTCTCATGTATCCTGCGTTGTAGTGTTCTGCTTAAGGTCATGGTCATGAATGTTATGAGTGACTATTACAGCCCAAAGATGGCTGCTGTTTCTCCCTCTAAGGACTAACCTTGCCAAAAGCTTAAAAATAGAACAAAGTAATAAATAAATGAGTAAATAGTGACACGTTACAGTTTAATAGATATATAAAAATATTACTTGGACTGAAAATAGGATATATGTAAAAATTACAAACACACCCATATTTTTTTCTCCACATTTGAAACATTTTCTCCATTTTGTTTATTTTGAAACATTATGAAATTGGTTAATTGAAATTTTTCTAGTCAGGCTTTATTTTAATGGTCCCTTTTAACTTATCTGCAAATATTCCAGTAACTAAGGTTAAGGTAACGGAAAAGTTAAATTAAATTATATAAATGATTAGTTGAATGTCAATTAAAGGCAAATGGAGCACCTTTTATCCCATATGGAGGAAAACTATATGTACATGTATTTGATAATTTTATTATTTGCTAAATATAAATCTGTGCCTCTTTTTTTTTTGTGCACAATTATAATCTATTTGCTGAATTTAACATATTGGAAAAAACTGTGGCCTGTGCATAAGTTATGGCACATTTAATTGTTTTATATATTTTTTTTTTTATTTTTTTTTATTTCTATGAAATTCACATAAATGGAAATTGGCACCAAAATTGGCAGAAATTTACCATATTTGTATTAGTTTACTGTTCACTTAATCAACAAACCAAAATATGACCAGGATATCCAAACTTTTACGTACGACTGTATATGTCAATATATTGCAATCTATGCACATATGTAGGTAAAATATATGTAGTAGTGTGAATTTTTATATGGCAATATTACACACTTAACATATTTGGAAAAATATATGAAAATATATTTATTTTGCGTAGATTTTGCAGAAAGAAAAAGGGTTAAAAAAGAAGAGCAACAAGAAGTGGTTCTTCTAAAAGTGTTTAAGGTGGGTAAAAAGGGATAACTTTCAAGTGCCATGCAAATGCCGTATCTTTTATTAGGTTTTGTACACCATTGCAATATTGTGCTCTGGCGCTCAGTATTGAGAGAGCACTTTCTTGATATTACCTGCTCACTATGGCAACGCTATTGAAATTACAGCTGGCTCTCCATGGCAACACGGCATCCAAAACCCACTCAGCATGGAGCTGGCCCTGGGCTGGGGGAGCCGTGTGAGCTCAACATATGTCATGATGACAGCCAAGAAACAGAAAGGAAAGGGACAATGGGCAGGATGAGGAGAGAGAGACAGAAAGAGAGCAAGAAGCAGAGGGAGCAAGAGAGTCAGGGCATGTGTGTGTGTGCTGAGGTGAATACAGGCATCAGATCAGAGCAGTATTGTGTGTGTCATTGTGGTTTGGTGGGGCTTTCCGCTCTGTCCCCACCTTCTGACGAGACACGCGGATTTAACTCTTGCATCCAATTCCATTTCTATCTGTTCCAGTTCAACTGAAGTCCCGGCCCATGAAATCGGAAAGATTGGGGGTATCTCCCAGACCCCGAGCACAATCATTCATCACTCTCCCCATTCAGACTCGCCGAGGATTGAGATATCTTGTTGTTCTCTCTGTTTAGGTTTGTTTTATAATCACAGGTGTCCCTGATTCACTAGAGGTCAGGGCACATGTACAAACACACTCAGAGGCGGTGACTTTGTTGTCACCAAGCTAATATCCACAACATCTGAAGATTTCATATTGGCTGCTGCTCTGTTCCCATGGTGCTAGAGATTGCTATGGATGACCTTTGACTCTTAATTCTTCATCAGCTGTGTGATTGAACTGCCAATCTGACAGAGGCAAACGCACCTTTCTATTGTACCCCATGCAGTTATTACCTCTCTATCAGGATAAGCTGATCGCATCCTCTGCATGTGAGAACAAGAGAGAGAAAGAGATCATAAGGTACACTATGTTTGAGTGACATGCTGAAAGTCAGCTACTAGCATTTTAAGCTCTATCTCATGCATGCTCACTCTTTTTCTAACTACCTCCAGCCAACTCGCTCTTGATCTCCTTTGTTTTCTATTATATACACACCCACACTTTCCCTCATACTGTGTCACTTACAGTGCGTAACACTCCGGTAATGTGCACCTGATTCTGTGTGCATGTCAGTGTGCTGTGAATACAGCGGCTGCTGGGTGTCATATGTGCTGAAACTTGTAGGTCTGGGTCCAGATAAATGACTTGAGGCCATGGCAGGATTTCTCTCTGCCTGCTGGAGACAGGCACTGGGCACTGAGGCTCGAATAACAAGCAGCTGAAGGTTGGAGAGGAAAATGTTTTTCCATTTCATTATACCGAAGGTTCTCCTGTTCTCACAATGAAACTGCAACTCTATATCTGTTCCCATCACAGAGAATTTTCTTGCTCAAATGTTACTCTTTGATGGCTCAGGAAACTTAATGGTGATTCTCCTAAAATGCCTTAGGAGAAATAGCATTAGATACTGGAGAGATGAGAGTTTAGTTGTGGATAAAGAGGAAGAGTGTTATTATCTTGGCCAATCTGAGCACAGTGTGTGAGTTTACTGGAATCTGTACTAAACCTTAGATGTGAAATTACTGAGGTCTTGTGTTCAGAAGGAACATCTGAGCAGGAGGAGACCAGTCTCCTTTGTCTTTCCATCTCATCTCATTGTTGAGTATGAGAAGCTACAAAAAGTCGGTGTCATGTGAAAAACCTTATATCTTCATTTTTGTGTATTTTTTTTTTTTTTTTGTCTGTTTTGATAATTTTTTTTTTTTTTTTTTTTTTACATAATTTAAGGTGGTCAGTCAGCCTCTTGTGTTAAATATTCATGATGAATGGGCCAATAGAAATTGTCCAGAATTACATAAAAAAAAATTTATTCCATGCAAATGTTAAGAAAGTTTTTTCCTTCTTCTCTTAAATTAGCATTTTGGAGATTTTTGTTTTGTTCCAACAGCAAAAATATATGACTAAACTTGTGAACTGCAGATATTTAGGAGATCTATTTTTGATTTTTCTTTCCTATGGGAAAGAAATTTGTGACACATTAAATTTTGCATCAAAATGCAGTACATTGGAATTTGATTATGAATGCATAATTTAATGCAAACATGCTACAAGCCCAGGGAACACTTAATTTGGAGTAGTCCTTTGTAGATGATTAATAATCTCAACAGATTATCAGTAACACATTAACAACATATCAGAGAAGCAGCAGTAGTGAAGCATCTGAATACATTGAAGTAAATGTCTTGAAGATGTTCTGTTGACACCATACACACATTAAGTAGATGTATTGCTAATGTGTTACCTTCATTGCACAAAACCTAACCCTAATCCTAACCTTAACCCAAACCTAACCCTAACCTTAACCCAAACCTAACCCTAACCCTCATATGTTTTGGACATGTAACTGAGAGTCCGTTGAGTGTTTGTTCCATCTAAAAGGACCACTCAAAATAAAGTGTCACCCAAGCCCAACTTCTTGTATTTCTTAAAGAATTCTGTAAGCATTTGAGCACTTTATTAGAGTAAAGCATAGTGACCCACGTCATCACTTTGAATGTATACAGAAATGGTATTTAATGACATCATGGTGAGCTGTCACTATCACACCTCTTCTGTCCCCCCTAATTATTGCTGCAGCCAGCACAATTCTCACTGGGGAGGATAAATTGCTATTAAGCTTCACCTTGTCCCTGCAATCCATTTGATCAAATTATGGGTGAAAGTCAGAAGGGCATATAGGAATACTTCGGAGCTTAGTAAGCATTTATAGTTTGACCAAAATCAAATTTGCCATGCATGCTAACATGGCTAATAAGAAGTGAAAGCTAGTTTCCTTAAATTTGAATTATGCATATTACTTCTAGCGTTCTAGCTCTCACTTCTTAACTTCCCTGACAGAATTTGAATCAAATGTTACTTTAAAATGGCAAAGTTAGTCAGCATTCCTCTGTGTGCGGATTATTGTGTTTCCACTGAACACAGCTCAGTGGCACATCTTTGACCACCCAGCTCTTGCCCATCCATTGTCCTTAATCGTTGTTTCAGGGTCAGTTCTCACAACAGCATCACCATTAGCTAAGAAAACAAATGTGTGGATCAGTAGGCCAGAAAATAAGGTACTGCGGGACTGACGCAGAGCTTACAGTGGTTGGCAACAGGAGCCAGTGTATCCCATTTGTATTGTGTACTGCCCTTTGTAGTAATCTGGCAGCTGGCCTAACGTGGGGTGACTTACAAGGATGACACAATTCAAATCATGGGGACAGTGCAAAATTATCCATGTGCGAAAACAGTCCAGATGAAACGCAGTGTATCTGGCAACATGAGGCAATGACAATTTAGTAATGAGGGGATTAAATTCAGCTCTCCAAAACAGATTTCAGTAATATAAATTGCTTCCTCTTTACATTGTTTGGAATGTGGTAATGAACACTATTAGGTGAGTAGGATCCGAGGGGCCGCAGATGCAGGAGCTCCTCTCACCTTCCCCGCCTGCGATGCCCTGCGGAGGCAGACTGCAGCGCTCACAGACGGTTACTGTGATTGGACAGCAGCCTTAACGTGCTCTGGCATCCTCGTTACAGGAGCTGCTTTCTCTCGTTAATTCACTCGCCCGCTCCTGCTCGCCGGCTGGCTGGGTGCTGGGGGCCAGACAGAGGGAACAGGGGAAAGAACGGTGCCAGATTGTATCGTTTGCAGCGCCATTGAATATGCACCGTCCGTCCTCTTGTATGAATTGCTTTTGACATGCTTAGTGAATGTTTGCCCAGACCATCTTCTGCTGCCATCCAGGAATTCACAGTGTCACGCTGTTATTTAAACAAGAGTAACTTCACACACACACACACACATATGCACGTTTCTCCTCTCCTTCTCTCATATACAAACACATTTGAAAGGGAACAAAAAGCAATAACCAGTGTTGTTCTCTCATCCGACCCAATGTTTCCTCTTGTACCATACATATCGTTTTATTCTGTCAGCTTTGTATCACTTTGGTAGTACAGGATTTGCTGACTGAGGAGGAGCTTTCCTCTACAGTAGAAGACTGAGCCTGAGCAGTGTGTCAACGGCAGTCTTACTGAAATCAGCGTTTTACCATTTACTCAGTTCTAACTTATCTCTGTAGGTTTTCAGCTCAATATGTTATCAGGTGGGCATAAACTATCAAACCCTTAAATCCACTGTCATGTCGCTTAGTGATTTTGATTTCTGAGGCTGCAACACTAACTTAGATTTATTTCTGGTCACCTTGGCTATCCCTATAGCCACTTGATCTTGGACTAAACTGATTGCTTCATATATATATATAATTACAAGTGAGACAAAATGTTATGGTAACTAAAAAACTTTCAAAACATAACAATTTTTGTAATTAGAAAAGAATGTCTATAATTTTTAGTTCATTTTTATCATTTTAAATCAGCATACATGTATAAATTCAGTAAGTATTGTAGAAATACTCTTTTTTCACCCTTAAGTTTGTTTGGAAACAAAAGGCTGTAAATTTTTTTTACACTCAATGGAAAATCATGATTTTTTTCCAATTATGTTTTTTTATCTGTGGTTTCTAGGTAGGTCCAGCCAAGCCATCTCTCCTATTGGTTAGAACCTTCAGGAGCTGGACTCTGGACTATGACAGGGCTCTTTAGTGAATGAGTCAAAATTGCTAACTTAAAACTGATACATACAGAGTAAAACATACATTAATATGTCTGTCGCAATCTTCAAAGAAAACACAGAATATAATTTACAAGCTTTAAATGTCCATTTTTAATCTAGGACAGCCAAAAGCAAATATGCATACGTATCACATTTGGCTTAGCACTATCATAATACTAGTCTCTTAGGACGATTAACAGAAATCAGAATTATTGTAAGGAGTTTAGACGTGTGCTGAATTTAGACGTGTGTTGTTCAAACTGAAAGCCTAGCTGTAATCTACATGATTTGTCACTAGCATGAATAAATTGAAATTGAAAGCTTTGGCTAATTTTAGAAGGAGTAGTTTGTAAATTCCATCACTCATCTAGGATTTTTCATGTTCATTTTTATGTTGACCATCAGGTCTTGGTAAAAGATAAAACCTGTTTTGGGTTTAACACATCTAGATTCAGATTCTAAACATACCTATGGCATTACACATGCACATTTCAAAACAGGGTATCCAACAAGCTTCAGTCAGGCTTAGAGGATTATCCTGTGATTAGTTCATTGGTGATGGCATCTGAGACCACTATCATCACATACATGCTCTTAGAATATCCAGATTTTACATTTCATATTGGAAGTGTATGTTATCAGCTATCCTTTCTTTCTTTCTTTCTTTCTTTTTTTCTTTCTTTTCCGTTCATTTCTTTTTTAACTCATTTATTTATTTATTTATTTATTTATTACAACTTGTTTTAAATTTCCATGCTTTTACAATGGGAATTGGAAATTTTATAGCCATTTATAGCAATGGCTATAAACCCTACAATTAGTTTTATTTTAAATCAAATATTATTAGCGTTGTTCATTGCACATCATCATTGTTGTAACGCATAATTATCTTCATGGTAAAGGAAACTGGCAGATTATGTAGTTTCATTGGAGGAGGCATTTCAGCTTTCAAAGTCACTGTATGGCCAAAAGCATGTGGACACACAACCATCTCACCAGCTTGTTGAACATACCATTCCAAAGCCGTGTTCATTAATATGGAGTTGAATTTGCAGCTCCTTTCGCAGCTATAGCAGCCTCCACTCTTCTGGGACGGTTTTTAGCAAGATTTTGGACAGTGTCTGTGTGTGGAATTTGTGCCCGGTCAGTCAAAAGAGTAGCTGTGAAGTCAGGCACTGATGCTGGACGAGAAGGCCTGGCGCATAATCGGTGGTGGCCGGTAGCTTAGTGGTAAGAGAGGTGAGCCAGGGTTCAAACCCCAGGACAGGCTGGGTATGCCTGGTTGTGCCTTCTTTCAAGGAACTTAATCCCCAACTACACCAGACAGCATTGCTCTGCTGGTGATGCTGTGCTGCTCCAAGAGTGGGAACATAACATAACATAATAATTAGTTAGTTTAGTGAGGTAGAGGTCGGGGCTCTGTGCAGACCACTGGAGTTCCTCCACATCACTCACCAAACAATGTCTGTATGGACCTTGATTTATGTACAGGTGCATAGTTATGCTGGAATAGGACAGAGCCTTCCCCAAACTATTGCCACAAAGTTGGAAGTACATAAGAAGTATGTACATATCTAAAATGTCTTTGTATGCTGTAGCATTAACATTACCCTTCTCTGGAAGTAAAGAGCTGAGCCCAAACTCTGAAAAATAGCCCAGCCCATTATCCCTTCTCCACTAAACTTTAAGTTTCAGTGGCAATGTGCTTTACACCACTCCAGCTGATGCTTGGCATTGCACTTCCATGTCATGAAGCTCTCAATGCACAATTCTTGTGTTCATGTTACTTCCAAAGCAGTTTGGAGCTCTTTAGTGAGTGATGCAATGGAGGATTATCAATTTTTACTTGCTATTCACTTCAGCACTCAGTGGCACTGCTCTCTAAGTTGTGTGGTTTACCGCTTCATGGCTGAGCGGTTGTTGCTCCTAAACATTTAACAGTAATAACACTTACAGTTGACCGGGGCAGATCTAGCAGGGTAGAAGGTTCACAAACTGACTTGTGGCAAAGGTGACAGTGCCACATTTAAACTCACTAAGGTCTTTAGTATGACCCATTTTACTGCCAACGTTTGTTTATGGAGATTGCATAGCAATGTGCTTGCATTTATAGACCTGATAGTAACAGGTGTGGCTTAAACACCTAAACTAAGTAATTAGGAGTGGTTCATTATATTTATCAGCATGTATGTCCTTGCACAGACGGCTGTATAAACCTCTCACTTAAGAAAGTGTGTTGCATGAAAAGGGTGATAACAGTCAGATAACAAAAGTTCGTAGTTTAGCAGAGACAGAAAGTGTTTGGTGCAGGTCCTCCATTTAAGCAACTTAAGCACTGTTTAATAAAAAATAATATTTTATAAAAACATAATATTTTAGCATATTTCATAACTGTCTCTATAGGGCCTATATAATATTGAACTTACTACACTAATAAAAAAAACTTGCTTAAGCACTAAAGCATTGTACTTAAATGAAGGAAATGTATCAGGTTAGTTGTGTAATTTACTTCTAGTGCTACATTTGCAGACTTTGAGTGGATAGTTGAGACCTTAGACCCTTGCTTAACAATGTTGGCCATTTGCAGAATAATGATTGACATTTTAATCACTTTCACTTAATGGCAAGCAGCACATTTGGTGAATAACCCTTTGTATCAAAGCGTACCGATTCTGTAAGATAACATTAGGTAGTTTAACCCACTGTTACGCAGAATATAGCTGGTTAGCTATAAAAAACTTTAAACAGGCCATCCTTAAGCAGAATTGTCAAGCTCTCATTAGGCTTGTCAAATGAATAATGTTGTTGGCCACTTTCTTCTTAGGTTTCTAACACAGAATCAAAGAATCTAACACAGAATTTCTGAATCAAAAATGTAATCTTTGTTTTAAATAACACAGATATTTACTGAGTGTAATTAATATTCTGACACGCCATTGCATAGTACATTTTTTCAAAAAGTATTACAGGAAAATTACTCTAGACATAAATTATACATCCATTTATGGAATCACAGAGCTGCCCAGTCTGTTTTTATCTAGTCATTCAGTTGTCCATTCTGTCAGATTCATTGTTATGTATTCAGGTGCATTGTATAGTTTAATGTTGAGTAAAGCTGCCATTTTCTTGACTCCACTGCTCTCAGGCTAGACCCAGGCCATATGGTGTGTTTCCACATTTATTTATGATTTGCATTACTGGTACTGCTAGTAAGGTATACCTGGACCACTCAAAGCAGTTTTGTTCAAAGCTGTAAAGATTTCTTTCTTCAGTTGCACTTGTTTTCTCAGCCATCCAGGTTATCATTCACTCAATGCTTACACGCACACAGGATGAGATGCAGATGAGGATTTTGCTATTTTGTTTTGAATCTTTGGTTGTACCACGCATTTTGTATTCCTTTGTTTCACAGAACTCAAATCGTCCTGATGGTTTATGCATACTCCAGAGATAACTTTCTTGGCAGAAGTTTCTTGTCAGTGGGTAGCTGCGCAGGTGCATAAGAGTTTAGATGCAATCAATGAAGTAGGAAAAAATCAAAATTGGCAACAAATCAAG
>JAILXH010181479.1:157-11311 GCA_023558415.1 Piaractus mesopotamicus | reverse complement strand
AAAAAAAAAAAAAAAATACTAAGAAATGTACTAAATGTTAAGACTATCTTGTAATCATGATGATCATACATCTGCACCAATTTTTTTCTCTGCCACTTTTTTTCTGGTGCATTTTTGCATTTTCATATACAGACAAAGGTCAAAATTGGTCAACATAAAAGTTACGCTTTGTTATCATTTTTCCCCATCTAAAAGGTTAAACAAAAAACACATAAGTTGACTTGGACCCATCAGTTCTTGGCACTACCTCTCTAAAACCATGCAGAGTATTAAAAACTAGTTACGACAAAGAAAATATAAATATAATAGGAGTACATTAATTACATGAAATTCAACATCCTGCGAACAATAAATAAAACAAGTAAAAATTCTGGAATCATTTAGGGGAAGAAAAAAAAGGACAAAAATAGAGTTACATTTTAACCCTTACATTTTACACCTTATTCTGTTCTGTATAAGTCTACTTTTTCTTAGGCCGACAGACGGAGCAAACTGCTTTAAAAGAAAGAGGACTTTAGTGAGAGCACTGGGGTGTCAGGTGACAGTGTGGCAATTGCAAATGGTTTCCATGGCTCATGGGATAAAATGAAGTGCAACGATTATACATGATTAGAAGAACTGAAAGTTTTTTACTTTTATTGACCAGTTTTATGACCAGTGAAAACCAACCAATGAGAAAATTAATACTATTTACTCTTTTTGTCAATGCAGAGCAATGATCTAGCAATGCAGAGGCCCAAGCAACTGCCTGTCCTACCTATAGCTGGCACCAGGTTTTGATTAACAGTTCAGTTCAACACAATACTATTAAAAACCACTGGAAATAAAGTTCTTCTGATACCTACCCACGGCCAAGAAAACAGGATCAAACGCAAGGTAATAAATAATATCTAATATTACACATTAAAACATGTTAACACAATGACTTATAAGGGGTCTTTAAAAGGCTACCTTACTGCTACACTGTATCTTCTGTGTAATACAAACTGTGATGTACTGAGTAAAATGTGTAGTATTTTCTGTACAGCCTAATTGGGGTTAGTTGAATTATTAAAAAAAAAAAATTGAAAACAATGTTTTAAAAATATGAATAGCAGGTGAACGTAGTCTGAAATTTCTCCAGCAGGGTGCGCTATTAGTGCCCAAATCACCATAAATCAGCACCAGAAGAAGCTCATAAATGCATGTGTTTGTGGGACCATCAATTAAAAAGAAAACTGAAGTAGTTTTTAAAAGCTGTTGAGTTTCTCGATATTATATTACTTAATATGTGGTTTTATTAAAGACTTTCATTAAAACATTAATATTCAAAAATGCAAATATACTATATACTAGAAAATAGGTTTAAGCCGCAGCACAGATTTTTTTTTTTGTGGAAAACCCACTCTTGGATTCTTGGACTAAGGAAGGAACCTTTAATTGATTGAGATATGCAAGTGTAAAAGACTCATTTTAGTTTAATAGAAAACTGAACTATTCTTTATTCCTGTGTGGTTAATTGTGTGAAATAATTAACAATAAATGTTAATTGATAATGTGTGTGAATATTCCACTTTACTTGAGCAGACAGAAAAACAAGTAGAGGCAAATTAAGATATCTGTACTCATAACCCATAAGTAATAATTCATTAATAAATCAGTAATAATTAACTGGACTAACTCAAATACTATTGTTTTTATATTACTTCTTTATATGACTACTCACTGATCAGTTTATTAGTGGTGTAATAAGCAGCAGATAGTACACTGTTAATGAATAAATAAGCTATGAAATAATGGCAAATCAAGCTACCAGTTTGTAGTGTGCCCAATTACTATTTACTAAGTTCTTAATCAGTAGCCAAGTAATGAACCATGCTAAATGAACAGTTAACTAATGTTTAAATAGTGAGAATGTTTTACTTAACTTTGTAAGTAATAACAATCAATTAGGAAAAAAAACAGCAAAAACTTAATTAACTTGACTAAATTTAACCATTTACCAACATAAGCAACATAGAAGAAGAGGGAGTGAAAGTAGTGGTTCAGCACAAAAGATAAACTTTAGGGGACCAATGCCTGACAGTTGAGCTTAAGAATGGCATTGGATGAGTGCCACGTGCTGGCACAAAGTCTGTGACAGATGGCCAGTGAGCACTGTGGCTTTTGGCCAACCTTCATGATGAATTGAGAGAGTTAGCAAGAGAAAGACAGAGACAGCAAGCATTTGAAAGACTTTACCATATGTAAAACAAAGTTAAAAGCGCAATAAATAATAATTTTCTTTTTTATTCTTGGAACTCTATACTGACACCTACTGGCGTGGGTGATAACGTGCATATGTACTGCTCCCTCCATGTTACGGAGAGGCAATCGTCCTTTCTTCATTTGACCGAGTCATTCAAAAGTTACTCATAACTATAAGAAATAACTCAAACAGTTGTTATCATAACCAGCTGAGACAGTAAGAGTTATCTGTTCAAGTAACAGACAACAGCTACCAAATACTAGGTGCTGCAGATTGGAAACTAGAGTTGTATGAATGCATATTTATACTTTTAAAAAATATACAATGCATGTACAGACTGTTTTTTTTTTCTCCTTTTTTTCCTTACATGGTCAAAGTTTACTTACTGCCAACTTCCTGATCCTCCACGATATTTTTTTCCATTCAGTTTTTAGCAACATGCTACTTACTTGTCATTTACTGCACTGAATAACCTTTAACAAAGTGACTAGCAAAGCTTTCACAACTTTAACCAATGAGCACGCAAATCTTTTTCTTCTACTGCAAGTTTTCCCCATGTTGTCACATGATCTAAACATGCCATCGCCCATGTGTGTACCTGCTCTTGGTGCCTTTATGATAAAATGGTTCTTACAAGCCTACAAAGTAATTTAGGTCTTCATCACAGGTGAGTCTGTTATGAAAGACAGCGACAAATCACTTTTATGCACAGCATTTTTTTTTTTTGTTTTAGGTTGCAAACATCAAACTAGCAAGGTTAGGTTAAAGGAATCTGGGAGGGGATGACTATTTCCCAGATCCCGTTATTAAATCACTACTCACTATTCTGTTATGTACGTTATTCAATTGTCCTAGACATCTAAATAAGCAGTGATTTGAGCATATGAATCAGTTTCAGCTGTGATGAAACAAGCACCTGCACACTAGTCCCATATTTACCATCATTTACAAATGGCTCCCCTGCTCGTCAACTTACTTTACATACATATAATTTATAGGAATGATTCACGCAGATGTTGAAATTGTGAGTCAACATCCACCACAAAAAAAAGCCAGCTGACAAAATACCCTTTCATCTCAGGTCTCTGACCTGTGCCACTGGAAGAGAGTTTCTCAGACATGGGACCCATCCATTATGTTAACTTTATTTAAGGGATCTTCATAAAAAAAAAAATAAAAAAAAAAAAAATAAAAAAAAATTTAACAGCCATTTCAAATTTCCATGCTCCTGTCCCCTTATAGTGAGGCTGGGCTTAATGTCATTTGATTCACAAGCTTGGCGGCAGTCCCCTCATAACTTAGAACAAAATAAATGTTTTTCTACAACAGCACAAAAAAATAATTTATGCAATAAAAGAAGAAGAAATTCCATGATAGGAACCCAGCTGCTAAGACTTTTTGACCATAATGTGGTGGTTGCTAATGGTCTCTATGTTATTAGAGTGTCGGTGTGTTTTTGTATATAGCATGATTATTCCACCTTAATATGCTTATTTTTTTAAGTGTATAAGCATAGTTACATGATGTGTGTCATAACTATGTAATGAAAAAAGTACCTGCATAAATACTGGGGATAGGTTCTAAGATGCTGTAATTTGAGCATAGAATAAAGCCTTACTTGGACAAGATTAGTTTACATGAGGTAGTGGGTTAATGTAAATTTTACAGGCGTTTCTCCATGATAGTAACTGAAAACCGTAGTAAATATATTTAGGATAGTGTATTTAGTATTTAGCCACCACTACTTTTTCAAAGTATTTTGTGCAACCCTGCTAATGACACTGTGAATTCACTTAAGATGGCAAAGAAATGGTAAGCTGATTAAGTAATGGCTAAATTAAATGTTATAACGTTTTACTACTCTTTTCTGGAGTAGAGGCAGTGCATAAATCAAGTAGCTACTCCCATCTCTGTCATTTATACTGAGATTTCTTATCCCATGCAAATCAGTCAGAAAGATTACAGACGTCCTGTGGTAAACTGGCATTAGCTCACTTCGCCAAGGAAAACAAATCTTGTCTGAATAGGGCTTAATAAGAAGAACAACTAGAAAGGGAAATTTTGTGAATAAGCAAAGTTGGCATGACAAGTAGTTGCTACGGTGTTGCAAGACCATTGGTATGGTATCCCAGGTGGTTGCTATGCTATCCTAGATGGTCACTAAGGTGTTGCAAGGCTGGTATAACGGTATCCTAAGTGGTTGTTAAGGTGTTGCTAGGGATTGCTATGATATCCCAACATCCCAGCAGTTGCTATAGTATCCGCAGTTGTTGCTAAGGTGTTTCTAGGTCATAGCTATGGTATCCTAGATGGTTGCCAAGGTGCTGGGAGGCCACTGCTATAATATCTATGGTATAAGATAATGAAAAACAGTAAGTTGACTTTTTCAAGCAACTTAATAAGAACATTAAGAACAACAGTAAGTTGGCAATCAAGTTAACTAAAAGTTGATGGCTTGACAAAGCCAGCTAGTCATGCTTAATTAACACCTAAAAAGTGCACTTCCCGAAGAAAATGCAGAGTTGATTGAGCAGCTTAATCTAGGGTATTGCTAGGGTGTTGCTGTTGCAATGGTGTTCCATGTGATTGACAGGGCATTGCTAAGTGGTAGGTAAGGTAGCTGGTTGTTAGGGTGTTGGTAAGTGGTTACTGTTGTATTGGAGGCAGTTGCTATGGTATTCCAGCTGGTTGCTAGGTCATTCCTATGGTAGTGATAGGTTGCTATGGGATATTAGGTTGCTGCTAAGGTACATTAGCAGTTGCTAAGGTACATGAGGCTGTTGCTAGGGAGACACCAGGTGGTTGTTACAGTGTTTCATGATCAACTGCTCAAAGCACTTCATGATAATCACAGTGAGTGTGCAGTCTATAGGTTACTGATAGCCCCATAGACTTCATTTGGCACTTTCTTCACACTAGAGCTGGTGGAATACAATGGAGAGCAGGACATAGACTAATGCAGGGTAAAATAGACCTTGGATGTTTTAACATGGGAGGACCACGTGGGCCCACCACCTGCAAGGTCCAGCAGGGAGGACCGGTGCAGTGCCGTACAGGTGGTGGGAGATGGCAGGGAGGTCCTTGGAGGCATGGACTCCTGCGGCAGAAACTGGCTCTTGGCAAGTGGAACGTAACCTGTTCAGAATGATTTTAACTCCCACCTCAGGGAGAACTTCTCTCATGTTTCAGGGGACATAGGGGACATGGAGTCCAAATGGGCCATGTTCAAAACCTCCACTGTGGAAGCTGCCAGGCATAACCGTGGCCAAAAGCTTGTTGGTGCCTGTCAGGGTGGCAACCCAAGAACCCCCTGGTGGACACCAGTGGTGAGGTAGGCTGTCAAGCTGAAGAAGGAGGCCTTTAGGGACTGGATGTGCCAGAGGACTCCCAACTCAGCAGATAGGTACCGACTGGCAAAACAGGTGGCAGCGGCAAAATCCAGAGTGTGGGAGGACTTTGGCGAGGCCATGGAAAAAGACTTTTGGTGGGCTTCAAGGAAGTTCTGGACAACTGTCTGGGTTTCTTCACTTAAGCTGTGCTCAACAGGGGTGGAGAAACTCTAATGAGAATATTGTCAATCAATGGGAGGAGCACTTTGAGTGAGTACTCCTAAACCCAGGGGATATGCCTCCCTCACAGGAGTCAGTGCCAGAGGCTTCTGGCATGTCAGACTCCATTTCCCTGGTGGAGGTCACTCAGTAGTTGGCAAGCTCTTCGGTGGCAAGGCACTGGGGATGGATGAGATTCACCCAGAAATGCTTAAGGCTCTGGATGTTGTGGGGCTGCCATGACTGACACGACACTGCAATGTCACAGACCTCGGGAACAGTACTCTTGGACTGGCAGACTGGGGTGATGGTCCATATTTTTAAGAAAGGGGACTGGAGAGTTGTGTGGATCACACTGCTGAGCCTCCCTGGGAAAGTTTATGCCAAGTTGCTGAAAAGTTGAACCTCGGATTGAGGAGGAACAATGCGGATTCCGTCCCGGCTGTGGAATAATGCACCAGCTTTTCACCCTCACGCAGACTAAGTTTGCCAACCCAGTCTACATATGTTTTGTGGACTTGGAGAAGGCATACAACCATGTTCCCATAGATATCCTGTGGGAGGTTTCTTTGGGAGTATGGGGTGCCAGGGCCACTACTCTGGGCCATTCGGTCTCTGCACGCCTGGAGTGATAGTTGTGTATATGTGTACTCGGCATTAGGCCAAGCTTGTTCAGTGTAAGTGTTGGACTCCGCCAAGGTTGTGCCTTGTCTCCACTCCCACTCCTGTTCGAAGCCAGTTGAGGGTCAGGATCCTAGTGGGACAAGGCCCCAAGGTCATCCTTGGACCTGCTGGAGGGATTACATCTCCATGTTGGCCTTGAAGCGGCTTGGGTGTCCCGGAATAAGATGGAGGAAGTTGCAGGGGACAGGGTCGTCTGAGATTCTCTGCCCTCCTAATTGCTACTGCAACCCTATCTGGATTAAGCGGTTTAAGAAGATGATGATGATGATTAACAGGTTCGACAACAACGCGCTTTTAGTCATGTTCTCATATTTCTATGGTGATCTCATTTGTAAATTTTGACAGCCATTGGACAGATACCTCGACATTCACACTAAAGGCTCTTTTATACCATAAAAGTAACCTTCATCGTAAGTGTTTTTACTGTGTATAAGTCGCAAAACCCTCTTTGTGGCTGCACTGTTTTGAAGCACGTAAACAACTCACAGTGAGAGACAGGCAGGCTAAAGTACAGCCTTTACACAGTGAAGTTAACTGTAATGCAGTTACACACTTACATGCAGCTCAGAATCAGATTTTTTTTTTATTTCCATCATTCATTCCTTTCATTCATATGAAAAAAAAGGGCTGTACCAAAACCGCAAGCAGAGTTGATCCAAAAATGACAAGCACACTAAAAGCAAAGGCTCTTACGATCCTGCAAAGTTTGGCGGTTCTAGCTCCAGCTGTGTGGTCATGAGCTAAATGGCTTTTGATGATACCTTAAACACTTTTGCAAAATGTTGGTGGGCAGCTCCTACAAAACCTTGTTGTTTGCGTTACATACCAGAGATTTATCATCATCCAGGCGGCCACTCAATCTAATGCTTTTTAAGTATCTATTGCACAGGAAGCCAATCAGTAAGAGACACAACTGACCTTACTTGCTGCAAACACACAGACAAAGAGCCCTGGTGCACAAGTAGCAAGTTATATTTTTCTGAAACATGCAGTTGTAGCTTTTTAGCTACTGCTAATTTTCTAGCTTCTATTTGGTTACAATAGGACAAACAAAAAACCTAATTGACCCTTTGATTGACTAAACCCCAGCAGTGGACGCACAGGCTCAGCAGGCTGATATGTTAAAGGCTATCATTACAAAAGACCAGCTGTTCCCTCCATATGTCTGTCTAATGTTCACTCCCTTGATAACAACCTGGACTTGAACATGAACTCAGACTGTAACTGACTACTCAGCAATGAGGGATTACTCAAAGAAGCAGCTCAGTCATTTAGGCAGGAGCATCCTGTTAGTGTCTTTTACACCGTTTGTATATTGTGTTATCTGGTGTGTTTGTGGCATATTGGTGAAACTTATACCTTAGAGAAATCTAACTGGCATATCACCCATTACTATTGCTTTTCCATAAAATACTGGAGTTACAGATTTTGTCATGAGCAGTTTTGCTGCAGCTTGTTTTGCACATCCATTCTATGTTATATCTACTGTTGCTGATAATGATATTCTATTGTTATCTGTCTCTGCTGGGACTTCTTGATGATATGGCGTATATTGTAAGACTAGGTGAGATCCTCACTAATATGAACACCTGGGAATGTAAAGGTTTTCACCCTCTCCAGAAGGCCTAAACTCATTAAATGCTACAGAATTTATGTCTATGAAAGAGAAGCAACAAACGTGAATACAATGAATAAAAGGATAATTCATGAATAAAAGGACAATTTAGCTAGAACTACAGAAACTGCAGCACAGAAATTCAGCATGGCAAAATCATTAACTTGATTACAAAAATGACAGTTTAACCCTTTAAAATCCCAGAGTGATTACGAGCGACGCATCAAAACTGATATTAGCATGGTAGTCAAAAAAGCTTGACCAATACAAACATTCTGATACCCACTGATACTGTGTGAAGTATGCCACGTGTTACCGTGCTAACGAACAAACACACTGAAGGAGACTCTGCTCACTCAGAAGTGTTACTGACTCCATGAAGGTAGGAGATACAAAGTTGCTGGTCACTTTTAACAGTCTGAGTTGGGAAATTCCCACCAGCAATACACAATACGGGTGGAGACTCTGAGGCCAGCAAAAAACATAAATAAATAAAAAATAAAAAACAAAAACATTCCTACCAAAGTCTGTCTATGCCAATTTTACCCTGTTTGAAAATAATAGCGAAGTATAAACTTTAATACGTGACTTGTTTTGGAAAATAGACTGTAGAGAGACTGTAATGTCCTACCGTATACAACCTCATTTCCAAAAAAGTTTCATTTTTACCCAATAATCATCCCAATTTAGTCGTCTCCAATTCCACCTGCTAGTTAGTATCTTTTTGAACTGCCGCTCACGCAACGTCATTGGACAGCCAAACATGCCAACCGCCAGTTCTGTTATGTCAGCTAACAGACGCCTGCGCTGACTAGCATCGCGTTGAGTGATGGGGGGGGAAAGGCCATCCTACCCACCCAGAGAGAGCAAGGCCATTTGTGCTCTCTTGGACTCCCGGCTACGGATGGCTGTAGCATCACCAGGGATTGAACTCGCGATCTCCTGATGATAGGGCCAACACTTAGACGCTTGCGCCACTCAGGAGCTGTAAACCATATTTTTACAGGAAAATACTACAAAGACAACAAATCAAATGCTGAAACTGAAAAAACTGTTAAAAAATATATGCGCATTTTGAATTTGATGCCAACGATACGTTCCAAAAAAGTTGGCCATGTTTACCTCAGTGTTCCATCACATCTTCTTTTGATAACACTCTGTAAGCATTTGGGAACTGAGGAGACCAACTGCTGTAGGTTTGAAAGTGAAATGTTTTCCCATTCTTGTTTGATATAAGATTTTAGCTGCTCAACCGTTCGGAGGCTCATGTCATATTTTTAATTTCATATTCCTCCAAATGTTTTCAGTGGGTGACATGTCTGGACTGCAGGCAGGACAGTTTAGCACCCAGACTCTTAACATGGAGCAATGCTGTTGTAACACGTGCAGAATGTGGTTTTACATTGTCTTGCTGCAATAAGCAAGGCCTTCCCTAAAAACGACGTCATCTGGATCGCAGCATATGTTGCCAAAACCGATATATATCGTTCAGCATTAATGGTGCCTTCACAGATGTGCAAGTCACTCATGCCATCATACCATCATGAATACTGGCTTTTGAATTGTGCACTGATAACAAGCTGAGTGGTCTTTAGCCCGGAGGACACAGTGTCTATGATTTCCAAAAAAAATTTCAAATCTTGATTTGACCACAGGACACTTTTCCACTTCCAATCAATCCATTTTAAAAGAGCTCAGGCCCAGAGAGGGTGGAAGCATTCCTGGATCCTGTTTATGTACAGTTTCTTCTTTGCGTTTTAGAGTTTCAACTTGCACTTGTGAATGCAGCGACAAACTATTTCCACAGACAGTGGTTTTCAGAAGTGTTCCTGAGCCAATGCAGTGATTTCCTCTACAGAATCATGTCTGTTTTTAATGCAGTGCCACCAGCAAATACTGTTTTTTGGCCTTGTCCCTTGCATACAGACATTTCTCCAGATTCCCTGAATCTTTTAAATGTTATTATGTAAAGTAGATGATGAAAAGCAAAAATTCTTTGCTGTTTTACATTGAGAAACATTATTCTTGAATTGTTGCACTATTTACCCACACAGTCATTCACAGAGTGGTCAACCCCTCCTCATCTTTACTTCTGAAAGACCTGGCCTCTCTGGGATGCTCTTTTTATACATAATCATGTTACTGACCTGTTGCCAATCAACCACCAGGTGTTTTGTTAGCATTACACAACTTTACCAGTCTTTTGTTTCCCCATTCCAACTTTTTTGGAATGTGGTGTTGGCATCAAATTCAAAATTTGCATATATTTTTCAATAAACAATAAAATTTCTCAGTTTCAACATTTAATATGTTGTCGTTGTACTATTTTCAATTAAATATAGGGTATAAATGATCGGCACATTATAGCATTTTATTTTTATTTATATTTTGCACAGCATCCCAACTTTTTTGGAAACGGGGTTGTACATCACTGCCTGGCTTATGGATTCAGTGCACAGTGTTGGCAGCGTGGTTTAGTTTCTCTTTGCTCAGTACTTGCAGTGCAGCATGTTGAATGAAACAGCTTTTTTTTTTTTAAACTGTCCATAGACAGAGCTGTCTGCAGAGGATGCATGTCATGTAGCATGTTTTTGTATATAAATCATTGGCATTGTCCGTAAATGATGGACTATTCAAACTTACAGTGTGAGTCACCAAAGAATAAGATTTCCAAAATTGCACAGTGTATGTCTGGCTTTAAAGGACATTCAACTACAGTCCAACCAGCCAAGCAAAAGACTCCAGCAAGAGAAACAGGAAGTGGATGAACATTGTGCAAATAGTCAGAGTTGAGCCAAAGCGCCAAATTAAAAAAATGGTCACCATTGGATCAGACTATTCAGACGGTTTTTGCAAGCCATAGCAAGTTAGTGGA
Source organism: Piaractus mesopotamicus (assembly GCA_023558415.1). NCBI lineage: Eukaryota > Metazoa > Chordata > Actinopteri > Characiformes > Serrasalmidae > Piaractus > Piaractus mesopotamicus. The sequence continues at coordinate 362 of JAILXH010181479.1, read as the reverse complement.
CTGGCTAACTTAGCACACCGTGAGGAGGTTGGGTTGACCTTATTTTGCAATGTGAGATACACCGATCAGGCATAACATTATGTTTCTACACTCATTGACCATTTTATCAGCTCCACTTACCATATAGGTGCACTTTGCAGTTCTACAATTACAGACTGTAGTCCATCTGTTTCCCTGCATACTAGCCCCCATTTACCCTGTTCTC
>JAILXH010181434.1:23187-47120 GCA_023558415.1 Piaractus mesopotamicus | reverse complement strand
TTTTATTTTTTTTATTGCACTATTCTGAGTAAACTCTAGAGGCTGTTGTGCATGAAAATCCTAGGCAAACAGCAGTTATAGAAATACTCAAACCAGCCCATCTGGCACCAACAATCATGCCACGGTCAAAATGTGACCATTACCTGAAGCTGCTGGCCCATATCTGCATGATTTTATGCACTGCACTGCCGCCACACTATTGGCTGATTAGATTATTGCATGGATGAATAGGTGAACAGGTGTTGTTAATAAGGTGTTCAGTGAGTGTAAAAAGGTCATGTTACCATTACCGGTAATTACCATGACAGATGACATAATGTTTCATGTCATAACATCTTATGTCACATGCTATTTTTTGCTGTGTAAAGTGTTGCCACAAAGCCATTCAGAGTTTGAATGCTTTGGATGTCTGGCTCTTATTACTTGCACGGTGAACAATTCAGACTTGGTAAGTTTCTCAAGAACGGAGCACTTTACAACAAACCGCTCTAAATAATTTAAACCATTTAATTGGTGGAATTCCCTTTAACCTCTTAAAAGGCCCGGCCCGGCCCCGCCAGCAGGCCCATAGTTTTATTACACACTACCATAACCTAAGAATACTTCAATCCGTTTGAATTAGGGCCTTTGTAGTTACTGAATAATAAGGCTTAGTGTGTAATAAGCTTGGGATTTTAAGTTGTTACATACAGTAAACAATTGCCTATCTGTCATTACTGCCCACTGCTGCTATTCAACCACTGCATCCCCCTGCAGTATTGCCAATATGCTGAAGACTAACCCTTGCACTGCACATTGGCAATCCTTAGCAGTTCTAAGAATGAGAATATTGAAGCACTAAGTGGATGAAAGCTTTTTACAATTTTGTGTAACTGTAAAAGCCCCATTGGTAAATGCAAATGTGAACAAAATGAAAACACTGCCAAAAATGCCCACAGCCTGTCTGATCCTCGCTTCAGATTCCATGAAACGACTCAATAAAACACAACTCTCGTCTGTTGATCTGCTAAATTTGCCCGCTGTCTGGTTCTGAGCGCCTTTACCCCGCCAAATTCAGTGCGCACTCTGTTCCGTTTCCTCCTAGCTTGGATGTTGTGGAGTTCAGTAACACGTAGCGCCTGCGAGTCTTGCTCTTCTTCTCTCGGGGACGGAATGCAGTGTGCTGAAATGTGCTGCAAACCGAGCTGCTCTGACAAACTTCCATCATCTTCAAAGGCTGCAAATTCATTAGACATACGGGAGAATAAATAGCTCTTCCCTTGGGAGAAGTCTGTGCCAACCACTTCAGTTGTTTTGCTCACCCAGCATGGTGCTGTTTCTGTTTCTTTTTTATTTATTTGTTTATTTATTTATTTATTTATTTATATATATATTTTTTTGCGAACATGTACATTTCTTGGTAATGATATGGAAATGAAAACTAATGAATTGAAATGTCAGAATGCAACGGCTTAGTTTGCTGCCATTATTACACGTAACATACAGTTTGATTTGGAGTTGTCTCTCAAACGACTCTGAGGAATAGCGAGTCTTTGTTTGACAGGAGATTGAAATGATTAAATCATTCAGTCTGTTCTCTTGATACTTGACAGAATTTAACTGACAGATTAATTAAATATTGATATGCCATTTACTTGTTTAGCCAGATCCTTTAAGTGACATCAGTTTGACAACTTAATGAACATCCGGACAATTGTAGCTAATTCTACCTGTGATTATTTTAAATCATGTACTATGGGCATATTCGCAACATAATCTGTTAATGAGCTTGCTTGTGATTTGTGAAACTGGTCACAGGAGAGGTTCCTGTGCTTTGGTAATAAACGTATTTGGCTAACAGCTAGACCAACCTACAATAGATGCACTGCAGCTGAACATCTTTCCAGCAGGGTATTCTGAAAATTTCACCTTTAAACCTTACTTTTGCCAGTGGAGGTTTGGTGAGTGCACTTCAACATTGAAGCTTGGTAAAATGTAAAAAAAAATGTCACGTAGAATCAGCGCTTTCTGGGTGCTGGCATGTTGTCTATCACTGTGTAAAAGATGCACAAGATTTTCTTTTGTTGTTTGTTGTACTGTGGATATAATTTTTTTCAGAGCACAGTTAAGATCCACCAGTGCTTCTTATTGTAGTTGAATAAAAAACTAAATTTTCGGTTTTGTGAGAACTTGATCTCTACATATACAAATAAACGCACAGCACAGCATTTAGAAATGTTAAGAAGCAGAGAAGAGCACATTAAACGTTAATATTTGCCCTGCTGCTAGATCAATGTGTGTGAGAAAGCATGCACACTTAAAAAAAGATGTTTTTTCAAGGGTTCTTCAGTAAAGAAAATGTCTCTATATGGAACTATGAACACTCAATAAACCCTTTGCATGATTAAAAGGTTCTTTGCATCGTGAAAGCACTCTCCAGATTGATGGAGAATGTGCTGTAGATGGTTCTACATGGAACCTTTTTGAAAAGGGTTCTATAGAGCATCAAAAAGGGTTCTTCTATTGTTATGATGTCAAGCCTGTAACAATAGATGAACCCTTTTTGGTGCTACATAGAACCCTTTTCAAAATAGGTTCTATATAGAATCATATAAAACACATTCTCCATCTGAAAATAATGGAAGCTATGATAAAGGCAAAGGCAGACTAAATACTGAAAAAGTTGCCATTTTGACTATACATAAATGAAAAATTGTCTCTGACTTTTGAATACAGTTTTTTTACATGAAAAATGCGTTGTGTAGTTTTTGTGAGACAGTTTTTAGAGGCATTAAACTCTTCAGACATCTGGTTCCATTCACCACCACAGTGAACAGTTCTGTTCGAAGTTTATTTAGAATGTCACATCAAACCACATTAAAATGACTTTGCTTATGCAGAAACGTGGAAAAATCGGTGGAAGGCACAATGATAGTTTAAGTTTCAAGTTTTGCACAACATGTCAGGACATTCTTGCATTGAAATGCTTGTGGCGAGGCTCAGGTAATCACTCTACAGAAAGTAAACAAAGTAAAAATAAAAATACAAGAAAATACTGAAACTGAAATATATTAAATACACACAAAATATAGAGACAGGAGGGACCTAGGTAAGGAGAAAAAAAATTCCTCTCTGCTATGCACAAATATATTTATATTAAATTGACTTTAAACAATACTGACAGAGTGACTGAGTGAAATGGTAGTTGTGGAAGGACCCACAGCTTCACGGCTTGTTCAAAAGCTTGATAGCCTGTCAATGAATAGTGGAGCCAGGGCAAAACGCTCAGGACAAAAGAGAAAATACAAATTTGGTGACAAAAAGAAGCGGTGTAAATAAATTACGTTTTTTTTCCACCACATTTTATAGGTGTTGGTTTTAAAAATTAGATTTCAGAAACAATAACACAGAAAGTCAACGCCAGAAAAGTTCAAGAGAGGAGTTGATACAGTGTTATTCTGTTGGTACACTTTGCTTCAGCATGTGCTGTCTAGCCGCAGTTCTGCTGCTATTGTTAAAGGAAGCTTTTGAGAAATTACTGCAAATATACTTCTGTTTTTAAAGAGCAGAGAGAATTCCAGGCAATATTGGCCACCGAAACATTAGTAAATGGAACGGAATATGTAATCAGCCGCATTTTCAGCGTCTGCACCAATTTTGTGCAGTCCTCCCACGTTTTGCATGATGCCCCCCTTAAATGCATATGGATGAGGGAGAGAAACATATTTTGCTTCATTCCATGTACATGACGTTATAAACAGAATGAAGTGCATGTTTCGGTATATACAGTAGACAAGAGTAGGCAGCTGCCTAGGCCCCACATGCACCAAGGGCCCCATGCGAATACAAATTAGATTAGATACACTTTACGTGCTGATGTTAAGTAACCTATTATTTAAAATCATATAAACATTTAAAAAGATGTGTTTTCAGTAGCTGAGATTGCTATTTTGCTTGTTTCATGCATTAATTCTTAAAACAAACAAAATTGTCTGGCAATATAGAGAGAATTTCACATATAATTTCCTAAGTAAAAATATCTAAAAATAATTAATACTTTAATGTTCTTGCATCAATCTCAAAATTGGAAATATGAGATATATTGACTATATTTAAGATGATTTCATTTGCCAAGGTATTATTCTTTTGCAGTATAGACAGCTATGCAACTCAGGAGCCCAGAGCCTCAACTAATTTAAAAATGTGCATCCAGGGGGCTTCATTCCTGTCTTTCGCCTAGAGACCTACAATCATTAAATACACCCCTGGGTGTATATCCCAGTTTCATATATGACATGCAGGCGGAATGCATCCTATAGACCAAATCAGAATGTTAGTGAACTTTGGCTGTACTACTGAATGGATAACTTCAATACAGTCCAGCATAGAAACAGCTCAATTTACAGCATAATTTACAGTGAATTCACACAGAACAGACAAAACATTGCCAATAATGGTAAAATCTGGTTGTGTTTGATTCTCTAATGTCAAATAAACACAAATATGTAATGAATTTTGCTTACATTTTTCCAGTTTTCTACAGCAGGTAGAGCTGCTGTAAGCAGTATTAACCACACTGAGGATTTACTATGTTTGCTAATGCTTTCAGCTGAAGCTAACAGCAATTTAGTGAATTATTTTCTTTTCCAGATGAAGATGAAGTTGCCAAACACTATTACACGACTAATCAGAGCAACAGAATGTAAACTACGACGATATGTTGATGTGTTGACTGCTATTTTTTGAATTTTTACTTTGTAGAGTGTTTGCCATAAGGCGACATAAGCTAGTTAAGAAGCTAACACTATTAGCATTTGTGCTAGCATCCACAAAACTAGGACTAGGACTAGAATCATTAGTTCAGGTGATTCATGTTTAGGTCAGTTTTTGTTTTTGAATGTGCCATTGCAAAACCTTATAAAGCGAATGCTTCCGTATTAAACCCTGCAGTGAAATGTGTGGCTGGTGCACGTTCATGACTATATGACATGAATTAACCACACAGAATTGTGAAACCTGAGAAGATCAGTTTAAAAAACTTTTTTTCAATATCTTGGTTAAATTAAAAAACTCTTAGGATTATCACAGTATCCTGTTATATCAGTGCAGTGCTATCTTCATCATCTACCTGGAAGTAAGTTCTTTGCTGTTGTGACGTTACACTGATTTATGCCTGAAACCCGACTCAAAATGTTTAGTACCTTTGGCCCTCACTGTTTCTCTACTTATTCCATACCCAAATCAAGGTTTCTCAACCCAGTCGTTGAGGCCCACCTGCCAGTTCCACATTTCTCCCCAACTACATTAAAGCAGAAGTGTGGAACTGTTGGGAGGCCCCAAGGACTGGACTAAGAAACACTAGTCCTCTTGCAGTGGTAGAAGATTTGCCATTAAAAGTTTGCCCAACACCGTGTGCTGTAGGCACTGTCTGTTTCAAGTAATAAATGGCTTGAAGGCAGTATCCCTCTCTTCTATTACATTTATCCAAGATGCTGGGAGTTTTACACCTGGTAGCTCAATAGCTACTGTAATTCCGTTCAGACATACATGGATTGAAATTTGCCAGACTGCCTGTCAGCTAACAGAAGATGTACTGGTAGTTATCTTGGCACAGTGGTATCCTTTGTGAAATGAGAAGTTAAACTACCTTACAGTGGGTGTTGTGGCACATTTATGATAGGTTTATGTTTGTGTTTATGGGGAAGGACGTGGCGTTAAATGATGACATATAAAATGGTGTCTGCTATTTCCAGTGCTCAATAAATCAAACAGGATGTCAAAAAGAACAGTGTTGTGTCAAATGTGGGGTAAACAGTACAGTACCAGTCAAAAGTTTGGACACAACTATTCATAGATGGGTAATGTTACCCTTTTAGTTTGTGTTTGCCTTTTTACAGCTTCCATTATTTTCAAGATACTTTCAGATTTTCAAAGAGATCTGTACATTTTTCCACACCTCCAATCGTAGAAGTTGGTTGCATTTTCTGATGATAAAAGATGAAATTGCTGTTTATCTGATGGGAGCAGTTTTGCAAACTACTATTTTTCCACTTATTTTTATTTGACTTTCTTCTTCGTTATGCAAGTGGATTATCTTACAAATAGTCTTCTATTTTAGTTTATTCAAAGTAGTCTCCCTTTACCTTGATGCAGTTTTGCACACTTTTGGCAAACTCTTAGGCAGCTTCATGAAGAGCACCCTGGGATGCTTTTCCTACAGTACTGAAGAAGATCCACATATGCTGACACCTTGTTGGCTGCTAAAAACTACTAAATTTTAAAAAGTACTTTTTAAAGTTGGTTATCTTTTACAGGTTAAGTAGCAATTGTTCTAAGTAGCAATTATTGGAAACTGGCTTTGACTAAAAATAATCTTCAAACTCCAGATGTCTCAATCTGGCCCTGTCCAGGTCGTCAGCCCAGCTGGGGCAGGACAATGAAGCGGCTGCTTTTGTGGCCTTTCCTATGTGTATGTTGAAGCTTTTGTCATCCTGCATGGCCTGCTGAGGGACCACGCTTGTAATTGCCTCTGTGCTAGGGAAAAAAAAATGAGTGTCTTGCTCTGATGGAATGCCTTAACGTTTTCTTCAGAGCCAGGCCAGATTCATTTTTTTTGTCTTGGGCCTTTTATTTGACAGCTGCAGTGTAGGGAACCACAGAGTCTAGCCTTTCTTCATGAGCTGGAGATACTTTCATTACCCCCGATTATGGGCACAAAGCACCCGGAGACCACTCTGATGTAGACAGAGATGGTCAGGCAGGAGCTCTGTGTTTTAGAGCAGGGAATCCCATTGAAGAAGCAGATAAAAAGAGGTTATTGTGTTGTTGGCCGTGGGCACCTGAACAAGGGAGCAAGTGGGGTAACCTCTCTTTTATTAAAGGCTTTCTATTTGACTTTCAGTTTAAATAGCTGTGTGTGCATGAGCGTAACAAAATGATGTTTTACATAATTTTATTAACCTCGCCTACAACAAAAATATCATCCAACAGAGATGGAACTGGCTGTCTTGAACGGCACAGTGCAGAAAAGTAGATTCACGATTCGTTAGATACAGTTTGTGTGGTGTAATCAAAAAAGCAACACAACATATTATTTTGTGGCCTCATTTTACTAATGTGTGGCCATGAGAAACTTGTGGTCTCAATATACCGATTTCATGGCCACGCCTTGTTAAAAAATAATCACCGTGTCACCTCAGGGCTCCGTAGAAGTTACTTATAACCAGTAGGGATTGTTTTCACCATGAACATTATCAGTATCTTGTGGTTAGCAAGATACTGTCTAGTTTGCATTGTAGATGTTAGCTAACATTAGTTTGCTGACTAGCTTGAAATAGTTTTTGCTAGGATTTTTTGATTTTTGAAAGTCTCATTCATCATGAAATTAGTAACTCAGTAATTAATAGACTAACTTAACTAGGAAGTGGGGAAAATGGAGCTTGGAATTACATCATTTTTGACCCTTTCCGGTGGGAAAAAACATGAATGCCTCCATGAAAGCAAGTATTGTTAGCAACAAGCTACCCATCATATGAGTGATAACGTTCATTAGGTTTTTACCTTCTCAAAACTGCAAACTTTATGGTCAGTGTTATAGATTTAACTACTGTGTCTCTGTGTTGACTGAACTGATTGATTGAATTTTTAAGGAGAGAAGTGGTATTTTATTGCTGTTGACAGTGTAAACTGCGATGTTGTTAATGCTGTGCTCAGAGTTGAGGACACCTTATTCATACACAACTTTTATACAGTATGTGTATGAATTCCCAGTTGATGGGATGTTTATTTGTTTTTACTCAGTCAGAGGTTGGAATTTCCAAATTATAAGCTTTGGTTGAATGTAGAGCTTTACAGAAATTTCTACACATACTCTTAGTTAAAGGTCACTGTGATTGTGCGCTCCTTAAGAAGAATCATGAAACATTTTAGATGTTACACTGCTTTTTTGTCCTATAATGACACATATCAGAGACATTTTACTAGTTGAACGAATGGGGAAAGCTGGAAACCCTCAACATTGTGTCCGTTTACAGGGAAGGTCCTGCCCTTCGACAAAAAAAGCCAGTCGGCTTGCTGATAAAGCCGCATGTGGGAAAAGCTCCATGTCTTTGTAGAGCAGTGTGCCAGAAAAACCCAAGTTTTTTATGTGTTATTTGAGGCAAATGCTACAAAGTGACTTTCAGTTTGGAGTTTCTTTGAGTTTGAAGGTCTGTCGTCAAAGAAATAGGAGACTGAAATGGAAATAACTGCACAGGGGCATTTCCAAAATGGCTGCTGACTGAGCAGACTTTCCTATACGGATTTTGCTAATATGCAGCTAATGAGTTTCTGAATGTGTTAGTGAATTACTGCCAATAATCTACATCTTTGGCTAAAATTGAAATGCTTAATTAAAAGAGAAAAACCCCCCAGCAACCTCAGCCACCCCAACTTTGCTCTCCTACTTACACACACAATCCGGACCCACCAGGACAAAATCGATCACTTTCTAGCTCCTGCCATCATTTCAGCTATGGGGGGTCTGAACAAAATGGCCCGCTGCATTTATTTGTGCATAGCAAGTGCTGGTAATACTCACTTGGTAATGGAGAGGAAGAAAATTAAGATAATGGAGAAATTCGTCAGCTTGATGGGTTTTTGGGGACCAAATCTGCTTATCCAGGAACAAAGGCATTCATACAAGTTAAATGAACGGATGTGATGGCCCAATGGACTGTGCACATGTCAAATAGTTTAGTAGAATTAAAATGTACATCAGGTAACTGGTACCTGTTGCTGTGTAAATTTGTATGCAGTATAGGCTCCACTGAATTAATTGTTTTTGCTTTGTTAAATATCTTAGATAGCCTAGAGGTACAGTAGCACTATCAGAGGCATATAGGTAAGCTTTGATATGTATTCAGACGTACATTACATTAAGTGTGATATTCACAGTGCAGATTTTCTAATTACACATGATCATACGGCACAATTTGATTAATCCAGCTTGTCGGCAGAGAGTTATTCACGTATGGGCATATTAAAGTGCTTAATGCCTTATGTCCTGATCCACGTATCATTGTTTGGACTTGTATTCATCTTTTTGCTATTCATCTGAGGTGCTAGGTACATGGGAAGAGTCACGGTGCACTGAATTAATAACAAGTTCACTTTAAACATACACTTAGAAATATGTTTTGGACAATTAAATGATTAGTGTGAGAAAGTGTCAGGAGTATAATTAGTAGGAAGACAGATGGTTAAGAAAATAAACAAACATTGAACTGCCTATGTCAAACATGTTCCACTGAGAAATTAAGCTTATTCTCTTTCTCTTACTTTTTATGTATATGTGGCTGTAGCATATTTCTTCACCATTTTTATTTGTATTAAGAAGTGTGATTTACTATTTGATAACAGTAGCTTATAGCTTTTTGTTAAGGAAATAGCATAGAAAAAATAATTTGTAGCTAATATGTAATAGAAGCTAACACTATGCCCCCTTTTTGTGTACAGTTACCTCAAACCACGTTCAATTGTTATGTAACCTCAAATATGCTTACAGTACCGTGCGGAACTCAGAACCCTTAATTTATTTAAGTTCCAGTCAAAACTGCCATTATGTACAAGTCGTTCATTTTTCAGGAGACATTTCTGAAGACACTGTAAGATAATCTGCTTACATAAGGAAGAACAATGAAAATTTACCTCATATCAACCACCTGCAAGACGTGGGAGACTACCAAAACTATCCCCATCATATAAATATCTTTCCTTCTTTAAGAGACTTTAATATCACTCAATGTGTTGTGGATTATTTGGATTGTGAGAAGCAGAAAATGCAACCAACTTTCAAGACTGAACTTTGTAAGTATGAAGAGATGTCCCTGCAGATTTCTTTGAAAAACTGAAAGTGAGAGTGGAACCTGTAACAAAGGTGAAGAGTCGACAGACTAAACATTGAAAATGGTAATATTATACAACCCCATTTCCACTGTGCAGAATGTAAATAAAAATAGAATGTAAACCATATTGTTAAAGGAAAATACTACAAAGACAACATATCAAATGTCAAAACTGAGAAATCGTATTGTTTTTTGAAAAATATGACCATTTTGAATTTGATGGCAACAAGACATTCCAGAAAAAGTTGTGATGGGGCATGTTTTCCACTGTGTTTCATAACCTCTTCTTTTAACAACACTCTGTAAGTGTTTGGGAACTGAGGAGACCGAATGCTGTAGTTTTGAAAGTAAAATGTTTTCTCATTCTTATTTGATACAGGATTTCACCTGCTCAACAGTTCGGGGTCTCCTTTGTTGAATTTTTCATTTCATAATGTGCCAAATGTTATCAGTGGGTGACAGGTCTGGACTGCAGGCATGCCAGTGTAGCACCCGGTCATTTTTCCTACAGAGCCATGCTGCTGTAATACATGCAGAATGTGGTTTGGCATTATCTTGCTGAAATAAGCAAGGCCTTCCCTGAAAAAGACATCGTCTGGATGACAGCATATGTTGCCAAAACATGTATATATCGTTCAGCATTAATGGTGCCTTCACAGATGTGCATGTGACCCATGCCATGTGCACTAATACCCCCCTATACCATCATGAATACTGGCTTTTGAACTGTGTACTGATAACAAGCTGAGTGGTCTTTAGCCCAGACGACAGAGCGTCCATGATTTCCAAAAAGAATTTCAAGAGTCCATTTTAAAAGAGCTCTGGCCCAGAGAAGGCGACAGTGTTTCTGGATCCTCTTTGTGTACAGTTTCTTCTTTGCTTTTTAGAGTTTTAACTTGCATTTGTGGATGCAGAGACATACTGTTTTCACAGACCGTGGTTTTCAGAAGTGTTCCTGAGCTAATGCAGTGATTTCCTCTACAAAATCTGTTTTTAATGCAGTGCCCCCTGAGGCAAAATGCTGGCCAGTAAAATACTGGTTTGTGGTCTTGTCCCTTGCATACAGAGATTTCTCCAGATTCTCTGAATCTTTTAATGTTATTGTGTACCATAGATGATGAAAAGCAGAAGTTCTTTGCTATTTTAAGTTGAGAAACATTATTCTTGAATTGTTGCTCTATTTGCCTTCGCAGTCTTTCACTGCGTGGTGAACTCCTCCTCATCTTTACTTCTGAAAGACTCAGCCTCTCTGGGATGATCTTTTTATACCCAGTCATGTTACTGACCTGTTGCCAATTTACCACCAGATGTTTTTTAGCATTACACGACTTTACCAGCCTTTTGTTGCCCTGGTCCCAACTTTTTTGGGATGTGTTGTGTGCATTAAATTCAAAATGGGCATGTATTTTTTGAAAAACAATAAAATTTCTTAGTTTCAGTCTTTGTACTATTTTCAATTAAATATATGGTTTAAATGAATTGCACATCATTGCATTTAGTTTTTCTTTACATTTTGCACAGTGTCCCAACTTTTTTGGAAATGGGGTTGTACTTAGTTGTTGAGGTTTCTGTGTAATTTTCTGTTAAATAGTTTTTTCGTGACACTGAAAAATGAAGAACATGGCTGTTTTGTTTGGAAATGAAATAAATGAAGGGTGATAGATAGTACTGTATGTAATTTCCTGACACTGTATTAAACTACTATATTATTACTATAAATATCTATAAAAATGAACAAAGTGAATCATATAGCAATAAACAGTATGAGCAGTCATCTTGAAGTCTGTACTTCTGCCTGTTTTATACATATAGACCATTCTTAGTTCAAACTGCAGTCCCATAGTAAATAAAAAATTACAATGAAAAACAAATTATGATTTCAGACATTAGATATTTTCAAGAGTTATGTAATGATCTGTTAAACGCATTAATTGAGGTAGTAATAAGTATATACAAGTCATCATTTATAGGGTACTTTCTGTTGGAAGGTGTCTGTCCCAAACCCTAACCTCTAAATTTACACTTGTGAAAATTATACTTAATTTTTTTGTCTTCAATCTTTTTATTTTTTATTTTTTTTTTTATTTTTATTTTTTTTTAAGTTGAAAGGTTTAGATTTATGTTGTCCCATGTTTTCATGTCACTACTGAAGATGAGTTTTAGTCCATAGGCGGAGCCTTATTTTAGCCACGCCCCTCCATTTTAGAGCAGGATGTGAAGCTGCATCGCTGTTTCTCATGGCCATATCATAAGCGGTTAGATCCCATCATTTTGAAGAAAATATGCCCCAAAGTGTAACTTTAAGAAATGTCTCTACCAAAACACACATTTTCTGCAATTAAGTAAACTGTTTTGTGTTTTAATGAAAAATATTTGTGTGTACAGCTGTTCACAGCTGTGTTTGCTAGGCATGTACTGGCTAGGGTTTTGTAGTTCTGCTCAAAATGAGCTAAAATTGCCACTACCGAAATAGTCACTAGTGTTTTTTAATGAAATAAGCATAATTAAGGTATAAGGTCCTGAAAGCTGTAGGATTTTAGTCAAATGTCATTTAAAAGTGCAAAATGTGTTTTCAGCTCTAACTTTGAACAATTCAGGTGATTGATCCATATAACAGTGTGTCATGCTGTGTCAGAAACTATGTAAGCAAGCGTATTAGAGATTACTTAACAACTCAGCACGTGGCAAGTGTGTGTGATGATTTAAACGTGGAGATTGTGATAAGCTTCCATTGTTAGCTACGTGAGTCTCGTAGCTCCAGCATCTTCAGATACCAAACATGTCTGGAGTAATGAAAAAATTTTTACATTTATAGTTTTTGCAAGGTTATTATTTTAACTGGAAGAGAACAGGCTTGCTAATTTGTCGTTAGTGACTTTGTGCTGCAGTTATTACTGCGGAAGGTGCAAAAAGAGGAGGAAAGTGCTCAACTCTTGGTGATACGGAAAGTACATAGAAAGAACTTGTTATTCTCCTACTCAGACGCGAGGTCATTTTGACCCAGCATCACCATTGTTTAGCTGTTTTTTCCACATTATCATTTCCCTGGTTGTTCGAAAAAGGCTTCAGATAAAGGTGCATTCAGTAAAATGCCTTGTGTTATTAGTGAAAATTACAAAATAGCTTTTAGGAAGATCTGAGTTTCCAGCTGTGGTGTCACTTTGATCCAAGTTTGTTTTGGAGTTATTTTCTTGGGGAACATCTCGTTCCAGTATTTGAGTGTTGTGCGTTTATCTATAAGGAAATATCAGATTAGTAGTTTATGTGCTGTGTCCATACCAGAGATTCTGTAAAGTTAATCATGAAGTGTTTTTGACATGCTTGTCTTTATGAAAAGTGATTTTTTTGGGGGGGGTGTGTGTAGGTAGCTGCCAACTTTGTGGAAGGACTAGTGATCAGTCAAAACTCACTGTATAAACAGAAAAAAATCCCATCACTGCCTGGCTGCTCTCACCAGGATCGTGGAGCTGCTGCCCTTTTTTAAGGTCACTGGTCATCGACCTGTGCAAATATTAATTTCTTTGAAGTGAAAAACAGCTGTACTGAGGGGTGTGCACTTTATGGACCTGCCAGCATCCATTTCACTTGACGGCTAATTCTATCAGAGCGGCTGGAGTCAGGATGTTATCATTTTTTGCTTTGTGCTGAAGCATTTTTAGAGCTTCTGTTCATTAGCAGCTAATCTGCATGAGGTTGTTAGGGGCAGATAAGCCCCCAGATGACATTTAGGCATCATTACAGTCATGATCTTCTGTTTGTGGCGTTCATTTTCATTTCATTTTTACTAATATGACAATAGCTGGTCTAGAAAAGCTTTTAAAGCTGATGTTTTAGTGCCAACACTGTTTGTCATGTGTCATGACTGCCCTTTAGAGAACTGAAAGCAGTCCGAGGTATGGCCCAAGATTTGGGGAAAAGAGCCTTTGTGGTCATTTTAAATGTTTTATTAGTCCTGGAATGATGGCAGACTTTGTGTGAAGAAGAAGAAATATAACATTAGAAGCTGAATTTGTTACCGAGTGACAGTAAGGATGAGGGATGTGGCAAAATGACAACATTGTGATATATGTCTTGAAGACACTTTCATGATACACGACACAATACATCACAATATTGTTTTTTATGGAGTTTGCAAACGGGAACGGAAAATTCACCAGCAACACCAGTGGTTTCAGATCCTTATGCAGAGTGTAGTAAGACAAGGAGAACACCTTTATCTGCAAAAACTGCATCCAAACGCTTCCTATAACGTTCACATCGCTGTGGAGGAATTTTGGCCTACTCTTCTTTGCAGAGTTGCCTTAAATTCATCCACATTGGAGGTCTTTTAAGCTTAAACGTCCCATTAAAGGTGCTACCACAGCATCTCAATGGGTTTCAAGTGAGGACTTTGACCAGGCTTCTTCTTTTGTGTCTTTTGAGCCATTTAGAGGTTTACAGATATGCTCTTGTGCTTCACATTGTTGCCTTGCTATACAATCCAATCACACTCGACCTTCAGATCATGGACTGATGGCAAGTTACACAGGCCCTGAAGCAGCAAAGCATTCCACTGTTCCAGGTTTTCTCCATTTGGAGATAATGACTCTCACTGTGCTTTTGAGCCTTAGAAATGGCTTTATAACCCTTTAGAGATATATTTCAATGACTTTCTTTCTCATGTCTCCCGGAATTTCTTTTGATCACAGCATAGTGTGCTGCTTGTTCAGACCTTGTAGCCTTCACATCGCTGGAAAGATTCTAAGTGAGGTTTAGATTCGACATGGCTGACAAGCCTGGGTGTGTCTAGCTTAGTTGATCTCGGTTATCAACTAAACTAAGGGGCAGTTACATTTTCACACAGGTCCGGTTGGTGCCGGATAACTTTTTTCCTTCAATAAATTCTCATTTGAAAACTGTTTTGTTTGCTCAGGTTGTCTTTGTTTTTAAAACAACTATGTGTGACAAATATACAAAAATAAAAGAAATTGGCAACTTGGGCAAATACTTTTTCACAATGCTATATTAAAAAAAAAAAAGTAGAAATTAGGCTCTTTTTTATTATCCAGTGAGTCGTTTATTGTTCTAGAAGTACTGACAATGCTTGAGATGTGTTCAGAAAAACGTATTGAGACATGAATTATCACAGAAGCATTAACATATTGTCCGCTCATAATTGGGGGTTAATATTAAAAAGAATGCCTTTTTCAATGACTTTCATACCAATTGAGTCTATCACTGAGATAGTTTGTCTTTTTGTAGTTATTTAAGTAGCTTAGTCGCAACGCTAACAAGCGTATGGTGTTTTAATTGGCTCTTAGTTGATTGAACATTAGGGCTGTTTTGAAAAAAGCAAAAGAAGGACACAGCATAATGTTTGGTTTAATGTTATTATAAAAGTGGCATATGGTATTTTTGGTCTGCCACTGTGGCCAGGAATCCAAAGATATCACTGAAGATAAATCTTTATAGTTACAATTCTTTTTTATAACTTATATAACAAGAAGGTTGACCCCATAACAAAGTTTTATTACACACTACAATAATCTAAAAATAGTTTAACCAGTTTGCATTGAAGTCCCTGTAGTTACTGAATAATACGCCTTTGTATGTAGAGCCTAGGATGTTAAAGGGTTAAATGGCAACAGCTGTAATGGATAGTACTAAACCCAGAACTGACTGACGGACGTGAAAATAAGCGCAAAGAGACATAGTTCTGTGGGTAGACTATCCCCTTGATACACGCAAAGCCCAATCAGGCTAAAAATAATACCTGAACTTACATGCATACTTCTAATGTGCTTTTGGGTTATGTAACAGACGTTATTTTGGGTTACATTATGCAAACTTAGCTGTCACACTAAAGCTCCTCAATGTCTTTCTGTCTTTCTGCAGAGCTACAGAGCAGCTCCTGTGGAAACCCAGGGGTTCCAGCCAAAGGGATCCTGAATGGCACCCGCTTTAACGTGGGCGACAGGATCCGCTACCGCTGCGTGACGGGATACACACTGGACGGCCACGCCCAGCTAATGTGTGTGACCAGCACCTCCAATGTAGCGGTGTGGGACTTCCCTGTCCCCATCTGCAGAGGTGAGATTTACTTACATAAGCAAATTCAATATGCAGCATTCTCATTAAAAATATATATGAAATATATTAAGCGCTATGCCTAATACAAACAGGAAATATTAGGTCTATTAGGTAACAGGAGCTTTGCTTTTATCACAAATGTGACTTCCAAGCAAAACTTTACTTAGTGTACCTTAGTGTCTGATATTCTGTTTCTGGTTTGTTGATGTGTTGAAACTGACATTTTTGACAGTGGAAATGTTCGGGCATTGTACGCTTTTTCAATTAAAACGATATTAGGTACTCATATTAGATATAAAATATTAGGTGTATTAGGTTATATTATGTTTGCTCAACACTGTCACCTCTAAGCAAAACTTGAAGCTACCCTATGTATGTTTTGGAGATTTGGAGACCTCCCTGGTGGAAATGTGTAATTGCAGGCATGTGAAAGAGCTTCGGTGTGCTGAGGACCCCTTCTCCAAGTGAAATTTGATGATTGCAAGTGCGCTGACCAAGAATACAAAGAGAACTCAGTCAAAACTTGATATATTCATCAGTATAATGTTTATTTTGCTTTTGAGAGCAAACATTGAGCCGGAACGTCTTTTTGAGCCTTTGCTGGTGACATTGATACGTGTGATGTGGTTTGAAAAACTCCCATGAATGTCCCCCGACACCTCTGACTTTTGAAGTTTTTTGGAGAAACACTGTCCGTGTGGTCGCCAGGAGTCTGAAAGGACTTTACAGTGATTAATAATAACTTTAACCATGGCAACTTTTATTTTCTGGTTTCTTAACGTGTTGAAGCCGACATTTTTATGGAGCTAGCTGGAATATGCTCTGTGCTTGGAAAATGTATTCTGAGTGTAGGTTTGTGTCCGCTGGTTTAAGACACATCATTCATTTATTGATTGGTTTTTAGCAAAACATAGCAAGACACTAGGACGTAGCTGAACTTTTTAAGTCGTTGGGTGATGCTTCTTTATTGTACCTATCATAGATGAGATTTTCTTAGAAACACGGCTGTTGAGCTGCGTTGGTTGACTGTGTTCAGTTTGGCAGGCAGTTATGGTGCCTGTAAAGAAGCTGCCTTTGCTACAGTTAGGTTTCAGACATCAGACATCACTGCTTTGGGTCTTAGGAAAAACACTATTATGTCTCAGCTCCTGTACAATTCCACAGCTGCCTCTGACAAAAAGGCATCAATCTAAGCTGCTATAGACACACCTCAGACCTCAGACAAAACAGCCACAAATAGTAAAGGTTGTGTGATATTTGCAATGCTGTTCTTTCCAACTAGACTAATTAAGGTTTTGTGGCCTAATTAAAGACAGCAGTGTACTACAAGTATAAATTAACTGCTCTGCACTATTAAGATGTTATATATTTGACAAAGATTAAGCTTAAGCTCACTGTGTTTGCTCCGAAGTGTGCTTCAGTGTTACGGACCATCGCAAAATAACCTAAAGTTAGGTTAAGTTTTGCTATTATTATATAATTTCTAAAAAAATATCTGTGTAAAGGCTTTGTGTACGAAAGGTTAAGCAAATACTGCTCCCAACCCTGGTTTAACTGTGTACAGCGGTTATTTTCCAAATGTTTCCCGAGTAAGAGGTTTCTGTTACCAGCACAAGCCTAACTCAGTGGAAAATTGAAGTGGGAATTGTTCCATAAAAACGCAGTAGACTACAGACCTACAAATTCAACAAAGAATCACATTATTGACCAGGGCTGTAGTCTATATCAGTATTTCTAGAGGTCCTGGTACTCTTACACACCCACCTCACCTCAGGAAGGGTTTAATAAAGAATTTGTTAGTTGGATCAAGTGAGTTGGGAGCAGAGGAATCTGTAAAACATGCATAGCAGTGGTGCTCCATGACTAAGATTAAGAACCACTGGTCTATACTTTTTGGTATCAAAAAAATACCAAATTCTGTCGTGCTGTGCCCCCAGAGGGTCTCTGACGCCAGGTAGCAGAAACCACAAAGCACAGCTAACAGCTATAGCACATAAGAAGCATCACAGGGAAATGCAGAAAAACAAGCGGCTCAGGCTCATTTCACATTCTGCTAGTATAGATTTACACACATGCACATTTTCTAAGCCGCTTATCTGTCTGGGGGGAGTTGGAGCCTATTCCAGCGGTCATTGGGCGGAAGGCAGAAAGCACTCTGGACAGGTCGCCACGCCACGCTTCACAGGGCAAACACACAGGCATATACATTCACACACATTCACACCTAGGGGCAATTTAGCATGTCCAATTGGCCTGACTGCATGTCTTAGGAATGTGGGTGGATACCCACATGGACACAGGGTGACCATGCAAACTCCGCTCAGAAAGGACCTTGGTCGCCCGGCCGGTAATCAAACCCAGGACCTTCTTGCTGTGACCCCTAAGTTCCAGTGAAGGGTAATGTTGACGCTATAGCATATGAGGGTACTTTACACAGTTATTTTCTTCTGACATTGTGGCACAGTTTATGGGAAGCCCTTCTGTTCCAGCATGACTGTGTCCCTGTGCATAAAGTGAGGCATAGTTTGGTGAATTTGGTATTCACAGAGCCCCAAACTTAACATCACTAAACACCTTTGGGGTGGATAGGAAAACTGATTGCAAGCCAGGCCAGCATCAGTGCCTGATCTCACAAATGCTGTTTTGACTGAATGGGCACAAATTCACACAGACACACTCTAAAATCTTATGGAAAGCCATCCCAGAAGACTAGAGGCTATTATACACATGAATTGTATTAATGCCCATGGTGTGGATTGGGGTGTTTAGCAAGCTCAAATAGGTGTGACGCTCAAGTGTCCACATACTTTTGGCCATATAACATATGTAGTTCAGTAAAGCAGTGGTCTGACTGTGATTTTGGAGAGCCACCCTCCTGCAGAGTTTATTTCCAGTTGGCTCAGTTTGCTCTAGTATCCAGACACGCCTGAAAACTTTGAATAGCCTAATAAGACATGGTCAATTAAAATTGGAACCAACCACTGCATAATGGCTAGCGCTCTAGGAACAGCATCAGGCACCACTGCATTGAAGCATCAGGACTGAAATTACAAGCCTCTGTCAAATATTAATGTAATTTATTTTTTCCATGCACAAAAGTCCGCTACGGCATACATCCTCCTGGAACGTAAGTACATTTTACGCGTCATTGTTTTATTTACTCGTGAGAAACAGTGCAATCACACTGAATGAAGTGTGATGTTTTCCCAGCGAGTTAAGTCTCATTGTGTGTCAGACACTATGAATAATTTACGTGTCGCCTTAATCTGTAGCGTAAAGATCTTTGATGTCTGTCCAGGGAGCGGGATTAGCCGTAGCACGTGGCCTTTCGAAATAGCAACCAGAAGAAAGCGAAGACGCTTACCCCCGTCTCTTATGAAACGTAAATCTTTTATGTAGTTGAGCATAACTTTTAGACGGTAATTGCGGAACAGAAGCCAAGTGTAGGATGTTTTTAGCGAGAGATCCCATTAAGAGAAGTGGGACCACTTGATCCTTACAATCATAGTGGATGCATTAGCCTCGGGCCCAGCATCGTCATCAACTCAGACCTTCCAGACGCAGAATTTCGTGACTCATAATTTGCTGACTCATTTCAGTAGCTGTATGTCTTTGAACAGTGTTGTTGAAACGTTTCAATAAGTTTTTTAGCCCTTTGGCATATGTGTAACAGTTGTTTTCTGCTTGACAAAAAACAGTGTATTGTAGATTGTAGTACTTGTAGATTGTATAGTAGTAGGGCTGTCACTACCAAATACATTAGTAATTAAAATAATCTGCCATTTGAATTGAGTGATCAGAGGCCAGTAGAGATGGCACCAGTCTAATACCTCACTCTCAAAAAGAAGGTACTAAACTTTCACTGAGGTGATTCCCTCAAGGGTAAGTCTTCAGTACCTTTACTTAGGGGACACAATTGTACTATGTTCCATTAGTTTTATTGACCCCACACACCCTGTCTTGTCTCCAGCCTTTTTATTTTATTGTTTATTGTTCTGTTTTAGAACATTTGCATTATGAAAAGATACAAATATATACCTAGCAAAAAATACTAGATCATTCGTCAGAGGGAGGGTGTTTCTTTCTCTGGGGTAGTGTTTAAGTAGTTTGAGCATGATTCAAGATTCTTTATTCTCATTGCACAGGGTACAACGAAATTGGGTAGCAGTGCATAACAGTGCATAAACAAACAAAAATAAACTAGGAATAAAGCAAAAATTATAGGCTAATGTAAAATATACAATGCACAATATTAAAGGAGACAATATAATTAAAAATTATTTAAAAAAGTAAAAATAGAAAATTAAAATTATTTAAAATAAAATTATAAAAGTAAAATAAGTCAAATAAAGAGGGTGGATACAAAAGAATGTAGCAGCTATGGTATTGCACATGAGGGTATTGCACATTTATCAAAGGGAGTATTTCTATATAACCTACTTTCAGATGATCATCTTCAGTGAAGTGCTTCAATTAAAAAAAGCTCCCTTTTCCCATTTTTCACCCAAATTTTGTCGTGTCAAGTTCCACCAACCAGCTAGGACTCCCCCAATCATACCCTACTACCAACGCTGAAAGGGTGAAGGTTAGCACGTGCTTCCTTCAAGTCATATGAAGTGCCACTGCATCTTTTCGAACTGCTGCTAACATATTGTCATTGGACAGATGAACGCGCTTGGAGGACAAACTGCAAGTTTTGTTACGTCAGCTAACAACAACCTAGCACTGTGCTGGCTGTAGAATCCCAGAAAATTGCTAATTTTAAAGCTTAATAGTTTTAAAAGAAGAAATGTTAGCTATTAATATCAGCCTGTACTTAAAGGTTTAACATTGGTATGAGTACTGGAAAAGGAAAAAGTGGTATCGTCATCACTGGAGGCCAGGAAATAAAAATAGATTGAACCGAACAATGATAAACTGTATTGACTTTCACTGCAAATAATGATATCACGTAAAGTGTGTTAAGCTAGTTAATATATAAAATTTTAACTTGTTTTAGGTCATTTTATCTTGTAAATATTGGCGGATGCTTTTAATGATTTATAATTATCTTATTTAATTTATCAATAAAATAAGACAAGGTTTTTAGATAAAACGTCTAAAAAGACAAGTTAAATAATATTTATAATATTCTTACTGCAATCTCAAAATGAGAAATATTAGATATTTGGGTATCTTTTTTTCAGTGTTCAAAGTTTTCAGAGGAAAAACTAGGACACCTCTAAATAGACGATGAATAAAATGTTGCTTACTGTAAGAATTTAAAATACAAATATTTAAACAAAATTAAAAATAAAATAAACAAAACATGCATTGTCCTGCACATTTCCAACTAATTATTGCTTCATTTTAAAAATTATTGATTAAAAGTATTCGTTTTTATTTAATGGATGGGATGGGAAAGAAACACTGAGAGGAACCAAGACTCAAAAGGGGAACCCATCCTCCTCTTGGCCACATCGAATAGAGCAGTTAGGATAAAGAAGAAAAGATCCAGAACGTTCACAGAGATGTCTGGGTTATTTGTGTATCATGAAAACGGATTCCCGTTTCTCAGCCCTGCTTTATTTCTCAGCTGTGTTAATGGACCTGACACATCTAACTGGCTGTGGTTAAAAGCAGCGTGTGTTTGTGTGACTGAGAGAGAGATTTGTTCCTAGCTCGTGTGAAGTATGGTGCATCTTGCCCACCCCCCGCTCTCTCTCTGCCTCTGTCTGTCTGTCTCTTTCTGTCTCTCGCCCCGGTCTTCAGCCACTTCGTAAGTGGAGCGGGTCCTCAGAACGGGCAGATGGTCTTTTGATCTCGTTTCCTCAGAGAACCTGCCCATTCTCTTGATGTCGGAACACATCCAAGAGTCTCCAGCAACCTCAAATCACCTCCCCCCTCCTTTCCATCCATCCATCCCCCATCCAGCACCCCCCCTTCCATCCACCCACTCAAACCAGACCCAACCACCCTCATGCAGGAGATACTATATGTCCAAATGTATCCACACACTGCTTCCAATTAGGAGCCTCAGCTACTTTAAGGCCTCCATTGCTGACACAGGTGTGCATTTGCACGCATGCAGCCATCTCCATAGAAAAGCAGATTATATGTAGAAAAATAAGGTCTAGAGTGAAAAGCAAGGCATGATGGTATGTTGTGATTGGTTTATCTGCGTGTCTCTAGGGTGGGCATGAAAGGGACTAGCAAATAGTGCTCTTTGACTGAAGGAAAATAAAAGCCCATATCGCTTGTATGTGCATAGAACTGCAGCGGATATAATGTGCATTGTAACACGATCCAACGATCTCCCTGTGTTGGCGAATCTTGTACACATTATAATCCTTCACGATCTGATATCGTCATATCGCACACGCCTAGGTTGGACTCATAATGCTCTGCTGAAGACAGGTGTGATGATGAGTTGGAGTAATGAAGTTCCATTACATATCTTTGGAAGCAGCTGGAGTAATTAAACTCTGCTGAACACCTCTGGGGTGAGTTGGAGTAATGAAGCTCCACTAAACACCTTTGGGATGAGTTGGAATAATGAAGCTCCACTTATCACCTTTGTGATGAGTTGGAGTAATGAAGCTCCGCTGAACACCTTTGGGATAAGTTGGAATAATGAAGCTCTGCTTATCACCTTTGCTATGAGTTAGAGTAACAAAGCTCCTCTGAACATCTTTGGGATGAGTTGGAGTAATGAAGCCCCACTGAACACAGTTAGGATGAGCTGGAGTAGTGAAGCTGCACTGAACACCTTTGAGGTTAAGTTGGAGTAATGAAGCTTCACTTAACACCTTTGGGATAAGTTGGAGTAATGAAGCTCCACTTAACACCTTTTGGATGAGTTGTAATAATGAAGCTCCACTTAACACCTTTGTGATGAGTTGGAGTAATGAAGCTCAGCTGAACACCTTTGGGATAAGTTGGAGTAATGAAGCTCCACTTAACACCTTTTGGATAAGTTGGAGTAATGAATCTCCACTGAACACCTTTGTGATGTGTTGGAGTAATGAAGCTCCACTGAACACTTGTAAAATTAGAGTGATTAAGCTTAGCTGAACATCTCTGGAATGCGTTGGAGTGATAAAGCTTTGTTTGAACTCCTTTGGGGTAGGTTGTATTTATAATAAAATTAAATATATATAATAAAAATAATAATAATATAATATTAATATTAATATTAATAATTTTATAATAATAAAAATTATATATAATAAAACTTGACTATAGACACATTCGGGAGGAGCTGAAGTGTTGAAGTTCCATTCAATACCTTTGAGAGGAGTTAGAGTCATTAAGCTCTGCTGAACACCTTTGGGATGAGTTGGAGTACTGAAGTTCCACTGAACCCCTTTGGTATTATTAAAAGTGAAGAAACTCTTTTAAAAATCTTTTGAGTTGGCGTGATAAAGCTCATTAAACATCTTGGGATGAGCTGCAGTGATGAAGCTGTGTTGAACAATTTTTGGGCTAAGAGTTAAGGAGTCCTTTGAACATCTTTCAGGTAGTTTTCAGTTTGAGTAGGGCAGTTGAAGAGAGAAACTGAGCAGCGTCTTTTTCATTTGAATGGGATTTGTATATGTGTGTATTAACACATATGTATATATGTGTACTCTTATGTAATCTAACTAATCTTTTTTAATGCATTTGATTTTAAAAAAGGCAGTCAAACCACAGTGAACTCAGAAGTAAGGCAAACTTTAATATGCAGGAAACATAAGCTAAGCAACATCTGAACATACATTTATATTCAGCACATGTACAGCAACATATGTATAATGTCTTCATATTCAGCACACATATTGCAACATCTAAGCAACGTGTATTCACGTTCAGCATGCACACAGTAACATCTGAACAACATGTATTCTCATTCAGCTCACTTACAGAAACATGTGTCTTTATATTCAAGACATATTGCAACATCTAAGCAACGATTATTCACATTCAGCACCCACACAGTTAACAACATGTACTCATATTCAGCGCATGTACAGTAACATCTAA
>JAILXH010181409.1:9044-33494 GCA_023558415.1 Piaractus mesopotamicus | reverse complement strand
ATGAACGCTCCTTTGCATGCTTAAATGGTTCTCTGCACCGTGAAAGAATTTTGCACTTTTTATGTGTATTATGTGTACTATGACAGTTTTATTTTTGATAAACGTTTTTCATGCTTTGGTGAATAAAAGGTCACAGACGATCATCTTTAGTTATCAGCAGTTGTGCTTATTCAGCAGGACACAGCAGTTCTACTGTGATCACATTCTCCATCAATCTGAAGAACCATTTCACCATTTAAGCATGCAAATGGTTCTTTGAGTTTACATCATTCTATATGGAACCATTCCCTTTACTAAAGAACCCTTGAAGAACCATCTTTAAGATGAACAGCAGGTAAATGTTAATGTTAAGTGTTCTAATGAATAAAGGCACCAATGAATTATTTAAAACCAAGCGACACCTGTCTGCATCCCAAAAACTCCTGTAAATTTTTAAGACAAATAATTGTAGCACAAAAGTATTTAATTTGTAAAATGTAAAAGCAGACCAGTTGAGACTTTCAGACACCCTGATATTAAGGCAGGCTTTTAGGGTCACGATTCTGTGGCCCTAATGAACTGCTGAAGTATTATTTGTGTTATGTATGCTGAAAGCAGCTACATTTTATGGAGAGAAATTTAAAAAGCAGTCACTACAGTGGAAAAATGAGAAATTAGTGTTCCATAGTGAGATGCAGAACACATGCCAGAAATGAAAAACAAACCTTCTATTATGGTGTTTTTACGTCACTTGACCTGTTTACTAAAAAACAATGTGTGAGGATTTAAAAATAAAAATTCTGAATTGGTGTCAGAATGAAATACAATCCACTTTAAAATGTAATAAATGCACAGCTATACTGCTTTACACTGCACAGCACTCTGAACAACATTAAATCAGTGGTAACGTATCTTTTACTTTGGCACGTTTTCCACGTTACTGTTTAAATGTGATCTCAGGCTTTGCATTTCACTGTTTTGGCTGCATTTAAATGAGGCAAAAACATTTGAGGTACAAAAAAGGTGAAAACAGCATAATAGAGGGGTACACTTTACACTTTGGCACAAATTACGCACATCACATGTGGAACAGTAATGTTAGTTGTGCATTTTCATTACAGTTTTAACTGTTATGACTGCATTCCAGTGAGGAAACTAAAGCACTACACAGTGTAAAGCAGTATAGCTGTGCCTTTATTACATTTTAAAGTGGATTCTATTCAATTCTGACACAAATTCAGCACTTAATTTTAAAACCCTTATGCATCGTTTTTCAGTAAAGAGCTCAAGCAATGTGAAAGCACCATATTAGAGGGTTTGCTTTTCGGCTCATGTTCTGTATCTCACTGCGGAACAGTAATGTTGTGTGCAGTGCATTTCACATTTTTTCACTGATGTGAGTGCTTTTCAATTTGGAGTTCCTCCCATATTACTGCGCCCTCTTAAAAAGAATGGTTCTTCAAGGGTTCTTCAGTTAAGAAAATGGTTGTACATAGAACCATGAACCCGCAAAGAAAACTTTGCATGATTAAATGTATCTCTGCATAATGAAAGAGTTTTTCCGATTGATGGAGAATGTGCAGCAGATGGGTCTATACAGAACTTTTCTGAAAAGGGTCCTATATAGCACAAAAAAGGGTTCTTCTACTGTTACAGGCTTGACATTGTCACGATAGCAGAACCCTTTCTGTTAATAGAACACATTTTCCATCAATGTAAAGAACAATTTCACCATGCAGAGAACCATTTAATCATGAAATGGCTCTAAACTGAACCACTGAAGAACCTTCTTTTTTAAGTGTGTAGGACTGCAGTGTTTCATTTGTTTAATTAGCTGTAATACTTCCGTTCCTTATTAATTTATATCTTAATACTTTCATGATTTTGCACTGTTTGTGTAAGAAGTAAAAATGCTCTTCACTTCAACAATAATGAGATTGATTTGAAGTTGTTTTGGACCATTTTTATTCACCAATTCATTATGAAATGCTTACACAGTGTAAAAGACAAAAAAGGAGGATTTTTGACAAACACTGATGATTCACATTTAAGGAGACGCCAAACAAATTTCCATTACGGATAATTCTGAAGTCAATGTGATCTAACACAGAGAGGGCTCGAACACACTGAGTCTTTACTGACGCTGACGAGGAAGAGCGCACTAGAGCCCGAGACACTGCTGTGACCTGTGATGATGGTTTTACGGCGGTCAGTAAAAGCCGTTCTGCACCACCTGCACACACGCACACACACACACACCCCCCTCACACACTGCAGCGGAGTGGCGGAGTTTCGGCTCTGACGCAAAACTCTGCGTTAACGTAAAGAGAAATGAGCTCCAATCAGCAGGCAGCTTTTATTCAGCATTTACCGCAGTGTGTGTGCACTGATGAGCCTAACAGCATTAGACCCCCATAACTTAACTAGAGGGGCGAGGATCAACACTGAAAAAAAGAATCTCTGCATCTTTGATAAAAATAATGATAATAAACAGAATAATATTAAACACAAAAATCTACACCTGCTTTTCTGCACTGTTATAACACTGTAATTACTATACCAACAGTAAACTGGGGCACTATGCATTAAACTGGGGCAGAACAGATTTCTATGAGAGATCTCCACTACTACTCAAAAGTTTGGAGTCATTTTCAAACAATATAAAACTGATTTTGTTGCAGATAAACATATAAAATTGTTATGATATGATTTGTACAAATTTGTTTATGCTGTGGGTAATATAATAATGGAAAAAATAATGTACTAAAAGTATTATTACTATTATTATTATTACTGTTGTATGACAATTAAAATAGATCTATCTTAAGCTTTGATCTATCTTTAAGCTATCTTATTTACTGGTGTGGCCCACTCACCAGAACAAATTCCTTATAATAATTAAAATATAACACATTAATAATACATAAATAATAATTTATAATAACTAATATAATTCTACATTTTATATTAGGCATATTGTTATTGGCTGTATGCATATTTATTTGATTTCACAATTTTTTAATTTATATTTTCACATGACCCCTTAACAGCACTCTTAAAAAAGATGGTTCTTCAGGGTTTTTTTTTTTAGTAAAGACAGTGGTTCTATATAGAACCATGAACACTCAAAGAACCATTTCATGCTTAAATAGTTCTTAGCAATGGTTCTTCAGATTGTATATTGCATACAATCTTGAAGTTGTAATAACAGCAGAACCCTGGTGCTATATAGAACCATATAAAACACATTCTCCATCAATCTGAAGAACCATTTCACCATGCAAACTATCTGTGTTCTTTTAGTGTTCGTGGTTCTATATAGAACTACTATTTTTACTAAAGAACCCTTGAAGAACCATCTTTAAGAGTGCGAATGCACCAGACACCGTGTATGTGAAATCGTGTTTGGCTGATACAGCGTTTGTGACTCTGGTTCTATGTCCCACCTTCAGCATTTCCTCGTGAATGCTGTAATGTCCGTATGAGCTGAAATATGCCTCGTCCTCGTCTTCCCGAAGCTCTGAAATGGCCCCCGAGCATGAGGGCCCCGGTCTACCTGCGTTCAGCACCAGGCCTTGGGCTAGCACCCTTCACACACACACACACACACACACACATATAAACAAACAACAGAGGTCAGTGAAGAGCCACAAGGGCTTCGTTTTCTTCCATCAAACTCACGTGTGTGTGTGAGAGTGTGCACGTGCGCCCACGCGCCCCAACCTTAAACACTGCAGTGGAATTTTACCCTGAGCTCCAACTTGCGGGCCCCCCCTCCAACCTCCCCCTCTTTCTCCCGCAACACTTTCTGTCTTACTGCATCTCAACACAAAAGCGAGCTCAATGCTGCCCCCCAGTGGTGCACTGACAATCTCACAGCAAGAAGGAAGAAAACGAATGCAGGACACTAAAGCACTGTATCAAATCAGTAATCCCAAATTACAAGTCATGGCTGGGCAATATGACAATATATATCATTACTGTGATAAATTATGTCACAGTACAATATGCTTTTCTGAATATATGGTGTATATCATCAGTACTTGTAGACACTTTCATTTCATTATAAAGAGAGCAAAATTAGTCAGTTTAACTGGATTTAGTGCCAAATACTAAATAAAAATCACTGTGTTCAAGGTTTTTGATAGAATTTTTAAAATATAGCTCTAATGGCTCTTTTCCCTCTGTTCAAGCTGATCAGATGTCTGAAAAAGTAAATATTGCAATATATCATTTACTTAATTTCCTGAGGTATCGCAATGTTTTTGCAATATCGCCCACTTCTATTACAAATGCTAACCACAAAAAACAATTACTGTTGATTTTCTAAGTGTAAATAAGTTATGTATCCTTTGCAGACAACATATTCTGCACATTTCAAAACACTATTGCTGTTTATTGCTGTGTTTTATCATATGGGGGAAAAAAATTAAACATAAGATATGGCCTATGCAAAAGTTTTATACTATTTACTTGTTAAGTTCAATTAGAAAATAGAAACTCTGCACTGAAATTTGCAGAAAAATACCATATTTAAGTTTAAGTTTCCTGTAAAGGATGTGTTTCACTCAAAACATGTAATTTGGGTTGTTCAAACGTTTGTTTTATGCATAACGTTGGTTTATAACAACTATAAGAGGTTCACTACATTTTGAATGTTTTAAGAACATATAGTGAAAAAACAAATAAAATAATTGGTTAAATGAGAAGTATATAAAGAGCATATAATGTTTAACAGGCACTATTTCACAGGGACGTCCAGCAGGTCAAATTCTACAGCTTATATTCAAAATACACACTTTAATCTAGAGCTGAACAATTTAGGGAAAAATATCCAATTGTGATTTTTCTGACCAACAATGTGACTGTGATTTTAGTTGCAATTATTTTCTGCTAATCGACGTCCAGGCCTAATATTTTTTGCTAAGAAACCAGAACATCCACTTTTTCTGGCTTGAGACTTGAACACTGAAAATGCCAGACAGCCAGATAGTTGTGGTCGTGATGTCACAGAATGCTTTGTCAGTTGATTCTGATTGGTCTGACTCATTTATAGGCAGTTTAAAGGCTCTGAACTAACCAAAACCACCAGTGAACCTACACGTGTCATCTGAGTTTATATGGAATGTTGATGATAGAAAATAGTGGAAAATCTGAAATAATAAGTCTTCTACGGGGACTGTTTTGCCTCAAAGAGCCCTGCATGTATCCCTCCACCATGAATGGAGTTCAAGTTCTCAAAACTATCATAAACAGTGTCTCAGACATCAGGCAGTGAATTCATAACCATTTCATGTAGTAACTTTCTGCGAGGGAGTTTTAGAGGTGGACGCCTGGTTCCTATCACCACCACTGCGAACAATTCTGACTCGGTAAGTTTCTCTAGAACAGAGATTTTTTTTTTTAAATTGGCACAATTCCCCTTTGAGCAGAAGGACAGAAGCTCTCCATAAGTAGGGACTGATAACGGCACGCACTGAAACTGGGTTACGTTCCTGGTAAAAGTAAAACTCACTTGAGTTTCTGCAGGTCCTCCATGGCACGGGCCAGAGCCTCTTCCGATCGTGCGGCCCGTTCCTCTGCCTGCCGAGCTCTCTGGAGCAAAGCTTCAGCCTGATCGCTCTCCACAGCATCGACCACCAACTCAGCCCCAACCAGCTCCTCCAAATCTGCAGGACATTACAACACACCTCAGACCACGGCTGAGTCAGGAAATCCATATTCTGAACTATAAACTAGATGAAGATGAAATCTACGGCTCTAAAAAGTTATGTCATATAAGTTATAATGCACAGCCGATGAAATGCAAGAGCTGCATTCTATCAGAGTCCCTAATGTCGGGATCAGACTATGATATTTTTGTCTTTCATGACAGTCAGTATGTCAGATTAGACAATCATAGTGCCACAAATTCTCAGCGTGTTTTGGTCAGGAGACTTTCTCAAGAACACACTTAAGAAGAAACTTAGGAAGAGATTGAAGAATGGGGCCTAATGTGATTCTGGCAGTTCTGCATTCTGAAAAGAAGAAGAAAAGAAAGAAAAAGCTATTGAGAAGCCATTCCTGGGTGTCAGAAGACGACAGTGTGGGCTCACTGTGCTTCAAAGAGAACTTGAGGTTACAAATGTGTTAGCATACAAAGAACATCATATAAATGTAGCTGACATGTTCACTATATGTAAACACACGCTATAAACGCTTGTTCACTCCAATGTTTTTCTTTTCGGACTCTGTCATGGTTCACCCTTAAGGGGTCCTGCTGCCACAACTCAAAGAACCTTTCCTCGGTGTCACTGTTTTACTATAAATCTGCAACAGCTGTGTCGCCTTTTCTCTCCATTGTGTTTACATCTGTGCACCAGACAAAGTTCACCCTATTGATTAACGTCAAGGAACGTGTCATAGGAGATGTCAAACTAAGTAGGAAAATACAAAAAATTCTGACACGCTAGACTTTTCGTCAAGTTTCGAAGTCACACTACAAGACCCGTTCATCGTTCCCGACGCTCATATTCCGGCCTTACACTGGAAATTTGTTGGCGGTGACAAAATCCTGTTAAATTCGGGTAGTCTGATCCTGGCATCATATTCCCTACACACCTGAGCTTGAGATGTCGGTTAAGGGAACCACAGTTCATAAATACCTCCAATCATAACGTTCTGCAGCTTCATAATCAGACACACATCTTCGAGAGGCGTGCAGTAACTAATGGGTAAACTTTCCTGCAGTTTCATGTGAAGTTCACTACAATTGTTCACAACTCCCTGTGCAGCTTGAAGTTCCCTTCCAATGGAACTTTTCACTCCCTGTGGTTTGGAATCACCCTTAAAATGTCTGAATACCCTGTGCAGTTCACTTCCCAGGGAACTACAAGGCCAACTGGAATGCACCTAAAATGTCACATATGAAGACTTATACCTCAGTGATTTGGGGAAAAGATCTAATTGCGAATTTTCTGACTAATATTGCAACTGCAATTTAAATTGCTATTACGTTCTACAGGGAGACTAACTCAAAAGAGACCCCGAATATTCAGTAATAACTCTGTCTAGGACGAAGAAATCTGAACGAAACAATGTGCAATGAGCTCCTCAGTATATGGAGCTTCGAACAAGCCGGGATGCCTCTGCGTCGGAGCGATGAGGTAGGCGCCGGACAGCTGTCGCAACGTTTAACCTCCGCTTGCAACTTCCGGGTGCATACCCCCGTACCCCTTCATGTATCTGGCAGAAAACGGAGATCACTTCCAGCATTGCATGTAATGCAATCGATTACACATACGCCAGGGAATGTAGTGTATTTTTTTGGTTCAGATTGCTTCATTCTAACTGGAGTCGCAACAGAACATTCGGGGCGAATCTCCATGTATAAATCAAGGTTCAAGCTTAAAAGGTTTCTTTTGCCAAGAAGACCAGAACATCCACTTTTTCTGGTTTCATGCTTGACCCTTGAGTGCAGTGTCTCAGTAAGTTGTAGTTGTGATGTCACAACACATGGAGGTTTGGTTGCCTCTGACTGGTCCAACTCACCTACAGGCAATACAGTGAAAGTGTGTTTTTAGCTCGTTTTCTGTACCTATCTGCAGCAGAGGATCATCAGGCAAAGCCGGCTTCATGTACTCATCACTGTCCCACGGCAAAGCACCATCTAACACAGCCAGAGTCTCTCCACTGCACTTCTACAGAACAAAACACACCCACAAAAGCATGCTGTCATTCTTGGATCATGTAATAAAAATATCAGACCTCAAGACTGGATATTTAGACTGTTGGTTGGTCGATATTAAGATTAATCTCTAAGCATAAATGGACAAAATAAAAAAATAAAAATCAATACTACATTTAAATGAAGCTTTAACAAACTATGAGATAATTCTTTTTTTTATTGTGACAAAATTTCTCACAATAAAAACAACATCATCATATTGCCCATCTAGAGTTTCTACGACTGGTACCAGTGGTTGCTGAATATTGGGCTTCATTCTCCAACTGTTCTGAAGCAGAATTTAAAAAAAAAAAAAAGCTACTTGCGCAGTTTTTTTTAGGAAGATTCTGACATTCACTGTTTTCTTATTTGGGATTTGTTCTTAGGTAAGAACAGAATCTACACACACTCAAGAACACAAAAGTGAGAACAGTTCTGCACTTTAAGAACACGTCATGAATCTGATGTAGACTTTTTCTTAGGATCTTTCTCAAGAACAGATTTAAGCACAAACTTAGGAACATATTGGAGAATGAGGGCCATGGTTTTGCTGTTCTACGTGTTTCTTTTTTGTAAATAAAAGAGCCACAGAAAAAAACTTACCACAGTTCTAATGTAGTTTATCATCTTTATGTATCCATAGTCATCAAGTCCTGGTGAAGAATTATTGCAAATAATAAATTAACTGTAAATAATTTCAATAATTCCCACCACACAAGCAAATTAATAATGCAATTAAATGTTTTAATTGTTCACTTACGGTGGGCTTTCACCAGTTGTAGGACGTTCACACCATGATCTGACTGACAGTGTTGGAAAGTTTCAGGGACAGAGTTTAATGAACTGTTGGACAGAACAGACATTGATTACTGAGTCTGATTTGATAGGAATTCTGGACTATATGGATCAAATTAAGCATTATAGTACTTATAGTACTTTACTTATTATAGTATGATCATATCATCAAATTATGTTTAAGTGAGAATAAAGCTGAAGTTAATTAAACTCTGCTTAAGTAAAGTTAATGTTAGCATTAATAAAGTTAATGAGCCCACACTTGTGAAGTGCTGGTACTCTAAATGTTTAACAAACCAGTCATAGTTTGTTTTGACTGGACTGTTTATTCCCTTTGGAAACCTTACACACTATTGTAAACGTTAAACAGACACACAACAATGAATTGCTGTGTTTTTGTTATCTTAGAATGAGCCCTTCATATCTACACAGGGAGTGGCTCCTCTTCCAACAGAGGCTGCCATGTTGCGCCGCCATGTTTCTGCATGGGTGTGTGTGTGTGTGTGTGTGCGTGCATGTTCATTCCATTGTAAGTACATTGGCGCAATATGGCTGCTGTTTTACATCGGTTTTCCGTTTGTTTTGTTTTGTATTGCTTGTGTGAATGTTTTAAAGTTCCCCTGCTGGCTGAGGAATTTTCCATCATTCAACTGAGACAGCAGCCGAGAGTGATTTTCCACCCATGGCTCAGAGACTTTTTGGACTGGCTGTTTGGGTGATGCTACATCACAGCTATGATGCAGCCTGGACCGTCCACTTGAGAGACACTGTAGTATGGCTACTAGGCTGCCTGAACCGGGGACCTGATTGACGTGACCTCGTAGATACGTGGCTGCTGGACCGGCTGCTTGGATGACGCTGCACTGTAGCTGTGGGGCTGTCTAGACCAGCAGTGTTCGGCTGCATGAGCAGCACTATGCTGCGGCTACAAGGACTCTCGGGCCGGCTGCTTAAGCGACGCTACATCGCAGCTATCTGGCTGTCAGGTGCTGGCCACCTGGGTGACGCTGCACTGCAGCTATGAGGCTGCCTGGACTGGTAGTGTTCGGCTGCAGGAAAATGCTCCTCCTTCGTGGCTGAGGGCTTTTTCGGCCTTCGAGTCTTCCTGGGCTGGTTGCCTGTGTGACGCACCATTGTCGTAGAGTGACTTTTCCCACGACTAAAAACTCTCTTTGAGCTAGCTAAGTGACTCTATACGCTGGTTATTGTAATCCCCCCTCGCTAGCTGTTGGAAATGTACAGATGTATGTGTGTGTGTGTTATTGTTGATTATGTATTTTGTTATTTTCAGATCCTTTTTGTAAAGCATCCTTGGGTTTGAGAAAGGCGATACATAAATTGAACTTATTATCATTATTATTATTAGTATTACTACAATAGCCCAGAACGGACAAACCAAACACTGACTCAAGAGGGCGCCTTTTGAGTTTTTAACGCTGAAGCAGCAGCTCGAATTTGGTGGCGCTGTAGCTCCAGTTGGAAGACGTAGAAAGAAGACAAATCAGTGGTTGCTGCCGGTGCTGGCTAAACATTTTGTGTTGTGAGAAGTTTGAGAACCCAAATTTTGACAAATGGAGGATCAGACTAATTATTTAGCACAAGAAAAAGTGAGGGAGGGTGAATCATCACCGTCAAAGAAGGGAAAACATGAAGAAGCAAAACGAGATCAGGACAGACAACGGCAGAAAATCTGACAGATTCTACTACATGCTTGGAAAGGGAGGGATGAGGGAGAGAGATTCAGCTGGGTGTAATCTGCAACCTCACCACTAGATGCCACTAATTATTACACACTGTAACGTTCATAGAAACAAGAACCTTAGTGCTGGGCAACATATCATCTACTCTGGCATAAAGATAATGATGCTACTTGTTGATTTTTAGGATTAACACAACTGATAAACAACAAACACTAGGTTGCTGAGTGCTTCAAATGATTGCAAAAGAATTCACAATTAAAATATATAAAAATAAGTAAATAACATGTTTCCTGTCTGGAAATTGTGTCTGATTAACTTTTATAATACTGTGTAATGTTGCCTTCTGTGCAATTTTGAGAGAAAACAGGACAGAACAGTCCAGTCAATCAAGCTACATCAAGTTTATAAGACATTCTTTGAGCACAGAGTAGCAGCACTCAAGAAGCATGAGCTCATTCATTTTATTATTGCTAACACACTGACTTTATTAATAAATCACTTTATAAATAAATTTTACTCACTTTTAGAAACGACGGAGTTGATGTAATATATTTTATTCTTGTGGAACCAACGTTTACATTTTAAGTAAAATCAGTGAACTTTATTAGTGTGGTTTGCTGTTACCTTTGGCAGAAAAGGCAGGACACCGACACGCCATCAGCTTCCTCCTCCATCCACTGCCATTGTTCCTCATCATTATCATCATCCTCCTCACCCTCACTGAGGGACAGATCAGGGACCTCATCATAATCTGCAGAACCACAGTCAGAAACATCAAAACTTTACCCTCTTTCGCATGGAACACGGACGGAAAACTTTCTGACACAGAGTTTAAACGCAAATAAGAACAACAAATAAAAGCATGAATGTCCATATGGAAATCTGACATATGGCCATTTATGCATGTTTATCACAAAGAGCAGCATATATTTTAAAATATATGGATGTATATGTTGTGCACATAATATATGGATCATGCGCAGATGTCTGATTTATTGCTCAATACATCCCAGTGCAGTTATAATAGTTACTATGTTAACTTTTTTTTTTTTTTAATTTGTCAGGGAACTAAACTTTCATCAATCTCATGTTTAACTCATATTTAGAGCTTAGTTATGTAGCTATTCTAATAATATTCCCTTCATTTGGAAGTATATGGAGATGCGTAAAAACCTTTTGTTATATAATATAAACCTAGAATATATGAGTAATATCAGCATAATCTATATAGGAATAATGTTTCCCATCATATAGCGTAACACATATGTTTTCACATGTTGATATATGGCTGAAATGTGTCCCATATTTGAAAACGGTCACTTTCAAATACGACGGTATACATGTCACATATACGTTTTTATGCGACAAATGAGTTGGATATAAAAGGAAAATCCATATGTGATAACACGTGATATAATTCACATCCATATACTGGCATATATCACATTTTCGTTTGGCAGCAACAGCAAAACAACACAATAAGCAAAGCAACCTACAGACAACAGCAACAAAAAAAACTAAACATTAAAAAGCCAGCAGAATTCAGCAGCCACAAAACAACCGTAAAACTGAGTTTAAAACCATAAAATAACATGCGCAGTGTTTTGTTTTGTTTTTAGAAAGATTTAATAATCTGAGGGAGTTAAACACTGTTACAGCAGCGGAGAGCTTCACTTAATTAAGCTTAAATAAACCAACACCGGAAGAAAATGAAATAAATACTTCATAAACGTTAAAGCTGTGCAGCTCCTGACTGAAATACAGGTTTTAATAAACAGATAATTCAGCATCTTTGCTCTCTCACGTGTGTCTGTGTGCTCCGCCATGCTGACCGCTTAGATGCTTCCGGGTCGCGCTGAAGCTGAAGCTGAAGCTGCAGCTGCGTGATGCAGCCACAAGCGGAGCCAAATCTACAGCACAACGTTAAAGGCGGTTTAACTAAATAGATTAGGCTGAAATATATGCTTGGGTGACCAGCTAACCAGCACCAGAGCAGCACTAGACCAGCATAAACCAGCTCAGCTTAGACCAGTATGACATGCATGCAGGTCTGTGCTGGTTTTTCAGAAGGGTATAAAGACCTAAATGCGGACCCTGTATGATGTGCCCCTTCGCTGCCCACTCCAGGCTTCCTCCATTTGCTGGGATAGCCAGTGCTATGAGATGCACCAGTAAACAGTGGGAATGCCAGGGGCCCACTGCCTAGTTGTACCTCCCCAGTTTGTTGTCGATGACCTGAAGTTTTCCATGCTTGACATGCTCTAAAATGGCTCGCTGCAGGTTTTCTGCCATCTGCTGTGCCACTAACGTCAGCCAAAGGGTAAGACTGCATATGGCTGTTGCAAAACCTTAGGAAAGAAGGTGGTGGTTTACTAGTATCTAGTGCTGCTGGACGTGTCAGCTGGTCTGCTTTGGGGCTTTAGGTAGACTCTTAAAAGGATGGTCCTTCAAGGGTTCTTTAATTACGAGAATGGGTCTATTTAGAACCACAAGTTCTATAATAACACGTTGAAGCTGTCAGAACAAAGTGCATGCATCTTCAAAGTGCCAACTTTACAGGAGAAGGAAAAAACATACTTTTAATGTAAGTCAATGGAACGAGACTTTTTTCCAAGTCATTTTGGGCCAATGATCACGAAATTTACACACAATGTAGAGCAACAGGCATTTTCAAACTATGTCAGAAACTGAAAAACAAAAATAGACATTTTGTTCCGACAGCAGCTCCTTCCTTTTTCACACTGCTTTTTTGTAGAGACAAATGGAGCCTAATACATGTCAGGTTTAAATGCACAAGTTTATTGTGTCACTGATTTATTAAAAACACTAAAAAGCAGAAGAGTTCAAAGTTCACAATGATAAGCATAAATAAAGGCTTTAAAAGCCTCTGCACAGATAAGCAGAAATATCCCTTATTTATGAATTTAAGGCAGTGCACAATTTTAGGTTTGTAAACAGAATATGCGATGATAAACACACCTCACAAAGCGTCCCTTTCTGAAGCACCAAAATAAGATATAATTACACACAATTAAAGCATTTAAGCAATCATAAAGGTCACTGTTTTTCTCCGATGTTGCCCAGGTTGTAAATTGCTTTGTTTTCGAGGATCTCCATTTTTGCCTCTCCATCAGTGAGCGTGTTGGTCACCATGGCTCGGGCCACAGTGGTGATGGGAATGGACATTGTGGAAAAAACGGAGGAAAATGCACCCAAAAACATCCGGGCCATCCACTCAGCCGGCCGGCTCTCCTGCCTGTCCACCAGGAGAACCCTGGGGGGGGGGGGCAAAAAAACAAAACAAGGGAACAACAATTACCTCCAAAACCAACAACAGCATAGACACCCTAATCATAAGTAACACATGAAATGGAGCTCAGAAATAAAGAATATAATGTACTATAGACTATAACAGTACACACTTAAAAAAGATGGTTCTTCAAGATTTCTTTCGTAAATTAAATGGTTCTATTTAGAACCCTAAGTTCTGTATAGGACCATTTCTGGCATAAGTGGTTCTTTGCATGGTGAAATGGTTCTTCAGAAAATGTGTTGTATATGGTTTTTATACAGCACCAAAAAGGGTTCTGCTATTGTTACAAGCCTGACACAATAACAGCAGCAGAACCCCTTTTGGCATCCGAACCATACACAACACGTTCTCCATCAATCTGAGGAACCATTTAATCATAAAAAGAACTTATTTATGCATGAAATGCATCCTGTATAGCACTCATGATTCTAAACAGCACCAATGCCTTTACTAAAGAACCCTTTTTTTAGAGATCTTTTTTTATTATGACCAAAAAACTAATGACAGAGCCTCTAAATAGCATAATAAAAAATAAAAGCAAAACCTATTTGTCTTTTGGGTCTAGTGCTACTCATGGGAGGAAAACAATAAAATAAATACACAACAAGATATCCAAAAATGACTTTAAGCCAATCAAATGTTTTAATATAAAAAAGTAAGAAATTATTAGATATGTAATTGTTTTTTGCTTATAGTACCTTGTGCAAAACCGCAAAACATAATAAATGAAAATCAGTTGTGGGTTATCTTGATAGACATGGGGGAAAAAAACAATAAGCTAAATCAAATACATAATAATTTATGTATTTTTTTAATGGCCTCACAATTGCTTTAATATTAAAAATAAAACAGGTTATGGCACTCAGTGTAAATTTGTACTCTTGTAAAATTGTAAAACTTGTAATAAAGTGAAAAGGTGAAAGTGTCATAACGTACGCAGGCCTGTAGATGGAGTAG
This sequence comes from Piaractus mesopotamicus, assembly GCA_023558415.1. NCBI lineage: Eukaryota > Metazoa > Chordata > Actinopteri > Characiformes > Serrasalmidae > Piaractus > Piaractus mesopotamicus. The sequence continues at coordinate 19,045 of JAILXH010181409.1, read as the reverse complement.
CGCTCAAAGCCCAGCTCTGCTATATCTGCTTCAACCTGTCCCTGCAAAACACCAACAGAGAAACATCATCCAGGCTCCCAGCTTTAGTCTTCCAGTGCGCGGCCACTGGAAGTGAGTTGCTCAGGCACGAGAAGATCATCTGACCTCCTTTCATTCTGGCTGTCCAATAAGAAAGACACGCCTGAGCACGTTACAGATCATCTCAAAATGATGTGATAAAGATGCAGCCCCAAACTCTGCGCTGTACTGTCTGAAGTAGAAGTACTTCAATGATGTACAGCATGGAGCAGTTTCAGTGTATAATAATAATAATAATAACAATAATAATAACAATAAGACGTGGTAAATGGTATTTTTTATGTTAATTTAAACAAAATGTAATGTTTGAAGTTTACTGCAGCAGAAACAGCAAAAAACAGCATTTACCAACAGAAACACCAATCACAGCACATAAACTCAAAGTGGGTAAAGACAATTTTATAACCTTTGTTTTTTCATGAATCTAATGTTTTTTGTACTTTTCATCATTTATTTCTTATTTATTATGTATTTATTTATTTAGTATGACAGCCTCTGTTGAAGAGGAGCCACTCCCTGTGTAGATATGAAAGGCTCATTCTAAGATAACAAAAACACAACAATTCGTAGTTACAGGTGATTATACACTAATAAAAGCATGGCTTTGTAAACTATCTTTCATTTCTGCTAATAGATCCGTCTGAATCTTACACACTGCACCTTTAATCAGTGTCCCTGTGAGTAACAGCTCCAGGTGTCATACCTTGGTTTTCAGATAGAGGAAGCTGCTGGTTTTGTCGGCTCCTTTAGAGGATTCCAGATGGAAGTGAGTGCAGCCCCCAGCTTTGGCGAGCTCCGCAGACTTCAGAACGTAGTCATGATCCACGCGAATGAACCCCTCCTGCAACATTTCACAACATTCGTTCGCATTAGCCACGTTTTCATCAACTCTGGACTCAAAATTTCAAGCAGTAAAATGAAAAAAATGTAAATAAAATTTCATTCTTTTCTGCCAGGTTTTTGGGCAATACTGCAAAAATATAATGCAATACTTCAAGAAATTTTCATGGTACACAATATGTCACATATTTATTTTTTCAGACATCTGATCAGTTGGAACAGAGAAAAAGAGAACCTTTACTGCTACACTCATAAAAAAGATGGTTCTTCAAGGGTTCTTTAGTAAAGAAAATGATTCTACAAAAGAAAAAAAGGTTCTGTGCAGGTACATTTTACATTCATCAAGGTACAAACAATGTAAATGTTCCCTCAAAGGCTTAACAGTGGTTTTAAGGTCCAATTGTGAACGTTAAATTTTTTTTTCCAGGTGAAAAGTTTGTATAAGCCTGGAGATGAGATGGGGTATGTGGAGTCAGTACAGCTTAGAAAAAATAAAATTAAATGGATTACAGTACAATTATGTTCCCTGACTAAAGGTACTTAGATGTACCCTTGAGGGTCCCACCCCAGTGACAGTTTACTACTTTTATTTTTGAGAGTGTATCCGGAAGCATGAACACTCAAAGAAACCTTTGCATGCTTAAAGGGTTCTCTGCATTGTGAAAGGGTTCTTCAGATTGATGGAGAATGTGTTGTAGACAGGTATATATAAAACCTTTTTTGAAAAGGGTTCTGCTAGTGTGATGATGTCAAGCTTGTAACAAGAGAAGAACCCTTTTTGGTTCTATATAAAACCATTATCTTTACTACAGGACCCTAGAAGAACCATTTTTAAAGAGTTTTTAAGACATTTTAAAAAAATACTGTCAAAAACTGTGAACAATGATTTTTATTCAGTATTTGTCACTAAATCCAGTTAAACAGGACTAATTTTGCTCTTTTTATAATGAATCATGTAGTTGGTCAGTGTCTGCAAGTACTGACAATATACACAATATCAGAAAAGCATACTGTAGTTTATTGTGACATTACTTATCACAATAATGGTATATATCGTCATGTTGCCCAGCCCTATGCTACATCAAACTCTCTTACTCCAAAAAAGCAAGAAAATTTCATCTTTAAAAACTCTTATGTTATTGTCTAGAAGGTTAAAGGGCGTCACTCAGTTCAGGCGAGTCTTCTGCGTTCGACACTTACAGTTCCAGCTTTGGCTTTGGTTGTTCCAAGACAGCAGTATCCAACATCATGGCCCTGAAACGCTGCAGCATAATCCTCCAGCTTGTCAAAATCCACCACCTCCTGAACCTTAATGAGCAAAAAACACAAGTTAATCACAGCTCAAAGCAGGACACACCTGTGTGCACACTCTCACGTATATGAAAACAGACATAACGTAACCAACATAATTACCACATTCCCGTAGGCTTTATCCTCATAGGTCAGCTTCCGCCGCCCAATGAGAGTGACCTTAGAAAAAAGATTGCGCTCCACGATTTCCGTCAGCAGCACTCTTCCCGTCTCTCCAGACGCACCCAGAATGAAACAGCTTTTATTCTTCTGTCTGAAGTTGTCCTCCATTGCTTGCAAATCCATGCTTCAGAACACAAAACAGAGGCATTTGTTTCTGCAGCTAGAAATAATGATGCAAATTTTGCATATAAGACTGGCCAATACGACAATATACTTCATTATTGTGATGATTTATGTCACAGTACAACATAATATGCTTTTCTGAACATATGATGTATATCCCCAGTACTTGTAGAAACTGAACAACTGCATGTGTCATTATAAAAAGAGCAAAATTATTCCTGTTTAACTGGATTTAGTGACAAATACTGAATAAAAATCACTTTGTTCACAGTTTTTGATAGTATTTTTTTAAATGTAGCTCTACTGGCTTTTTTTTTCTTTGTTTCAATTGATCAGACGTCTAAAAAAATAAATATCTTGACATACAGTGGATTGTGAAAATTTCCTGAAATAACGCAATATTAAATTTTTGCCGTATCGCCCAGCTCTACCCAGATGTGTAGATGCATTTGCAGTGGGTTGACAGTCTGCAAGTATTATTTACTCTGTCAAAAACTTCTCCCTTGTTGCTCCCTCTTGCTGGTGTACAATTAGAGCAGGGGTGTCTAAACTTTTTCCCAAAGAGGGCCACATCACACCGTATCAAAACACCTGAAGGCCAAAATATTATTCTCAAATAATTCAAAATATAAATTTTTCAAAATATCAGAGCATAGAATCGTAGTTTTTTTGAGCGACTGTGATTCCTATCACTGTGTAAAAGATGCACAAGGCTTCTGTTACTGTTGGATTGATCAGAGCAGTTAGGAAATAAAATAAGCTTGTATAATAAATAATTAAACTGTTTAAGAGTAACACTAAACCACGTCTAATGTATTAATTGTATTTTTATTCAAGTGTTTACTTGTTCAAAAATATAATTTATGAGACTAAAAAAATTCTTTACATTTTTTGGTTTTGTTAGATCATGTTCTTTACATATTAAATCAATGCAGCAACCTCATTCAGAAATCTCTTTATTAAAGGAGAAGAACAGGTTAAACAGCGTAAATAGCAATTATTGTTCCACCTCAAAGCGTCAGTATTTACTGACCTGCTGAATTTGCTCTGATAAGAAGTCGGTGCTGTGAGACTCGCGGAGCTGCAGCTGCTTTAGTTTCTCTCCTGAATATTTACCGTAATGTTCATGCTGTGTTTCATGTCTGTTGATATTAAATTCATTACAATCTTTTGAAATATGAGGCTCATTTGCTGCGGCTCTCGCTCTCTTGTTCCAAGTTCATATTTCCATCTGAATCTGCGGCTCTTTGTGTTAGTTTGAGCTTTATGGCTGCAGTCTCGACTAAATGTGGTCAGTAAATAAAGCTGCAGGTCATTTAGAGAAGAAAGACTCTTAAACTTTAGCTAACTTCGTTAATGCAGTGCAGCATTACACTGTAATTTAACAGCACTGCTGCCCAAATCAGGTGAAAGAAAGAACTGCAGTGTACTGGCCACGAATAACACCCTCTCAAACAGAAGACACTGGCTGATTAAAATCTGTCCACAGACCGCATTTGGCCCTGGGGCTGGACTTTGGACACCTCTGATTTAGAAATTGTTGCCCATGTGCTGAAGCACAGTTTGTACCTGAAACTGTGCAGAGCAGTGAGCTTACAGGACTGAGATTGAAAACATCTGCTCAAGTCCCTTTCTGAGCACAGATCTGCTTCTGCTTACATGTTTTTGGGTGGAGGACTGCTCTCTACAGTAACACAGTGAGTGTGTTTACATACACCTAATAATCAGATTAAGAAATCTGATAAAGAGGCTGGATCTGAGCTCAGTAATGGGATTTTTCAGTGCATGTAAACCCTTACTATGATTTCTTTCATTTCCCTCATGCGCTGTCATGGAAACAGCAAGCAGCATTTAACACAGCACCCACAACACGCAACACAACACTTTTGAAGCGATGCTGAAACAGACTACATTCTCGACCAAATGAAGGATGTAAATATTCTTAATCTTCTAGATGATGTACGTTCATATTTCCCACTAAAGTCACTCAATGTTTTTTTTTTTTTTTTAAAGACGCAGCATGATGTTTAAGTTTCACATTACGCTTACGTCACGTCTTATTCTGTGAGTTTATTGGCTGGTTGTAAAGCAGAAATCCGATTACTGCCTGACTCATGTTTTCCCATTATCTGATTACTCAAGTGCATGAAAACACACTGAACCAGTTACTGACACAATCTGATGTAGTTATCAGAATATCAAGTGCATTTAAATGAATTTAGTGCTATGCAGAGAACAGACCACCACTCAAAAAATATCTAATAAAGTGGCCAGTTAGTGGAAGCAAAAGATGTTTCTAATAAAGTGGCCAGTTAGTGGAAACCAGAAGGCGGGTGTTGCTAATAAAGTGGCAGGTTATTGGAAGCAGAAGGTGGGTGTTGCTTATAAAGTGGCCAGTCAGTGGAAGCAGTAGGTGGGTGTTTCTTCAGTGAACGAGACTGCTCAGCATTTACTAAAGCGGTACATTATTTACTAGGTTTTAAAGATTTGGAGAAAATCTGTAATTTTTCTGACCAATATTGCGATTTAGATGCAATTATTTTTTTATCAATTAATTTCCAGGCCTGTTTTGTGGCCACGAAGACCAGAATATCCACTTTTTCTGGCATGAAGCTTGAACGGTGAGTGTATCAGACTACCTGTCAGTTGTGGTTGTGGCTGTGATGTCACATATGCAGAAGATGGTTGTTTGATTGCTTCTAAAAATGATCTAGCTGATCTACAGGCAGTTCACAAGCTCTATGTTCCAAGGTTAAATTTTCTAATTTAAACCCTGTTAAGGCGGTTTCGACATAGAAACGATTATTCTTACAGCGCTAGTGTTTAATAAATCGGCATGCAAGTCAGGTATTAGAGTTTAACGGCCCTTCAGTCATAGATACACACACAGATACACACACAGCCTGTACCTCGGGTACTCCTCTGTCTCTGGACTGTCCGTGTAGTGAAAAATCGCTGCGAGCACCGCGACGATCACAGCTAAGGCACTGAGGGTTCTGCTCCAGCTGCTCTGCAGAAATATCATTACAGTTTTGTGCTGTAAATCAGAGACAATATTCTCACTCCGCACTGAAGCTCCTGCTCCATTTCCTGCTTCTGCTGATGCCTCTGCGCATGCGCACTGAGTCTGCGTTGATAACTGACACAAAGACGGCTCAGATCAGTCTGTTTATCTCCACTCTCACTGTCCCTGTTTATTTATACAAGTCATATTTAACGTTTTTAAGGAGTTTTATCTCTTTTTAGTGAAAGCAAAACATAACAGCAGTGAACAGACTTGAATAAATCTGCTAGAGGGACATACGCACATTGCTATACACAGACATTGAACTACACTGTTAAAAACATGATCCTAAAAGTGTTCTTTAGTAAAGATAATAGTTCTTTACTGTTATAGCATGTAAAAAAGTTGCTTCTAAAAGGGTGCTTTTGTGAACATAATAGTTCTAAATAGAACCATGAACATTCAAAGAACCCTTTGCATGAGCATGCAAATGGTTCTTTTGAGTGTTTATGGTTCTATTTAGAACTATTATGTTCACTAAAGAACTCTTTTAGAAGCAACTTTTTTACATGCTATAACAATTTAACTGCGTTTGTTTAAAGAGGGCTGAATTAAAATTCCTTGTAAAATGAGGCCTTTTGTTTGAGAATTTACGCTTGTGAGTGTAAAATCTTCCTGCCGAAGAAAATCAGAACCCATTAAAAGGTTCTACTGGTGTCCAATAGTCACTACGGATATTCTGTGTTCTCCTGATGGGTTGATGTCACAGTATAAAGGACTCTAATTGTGTATCTGGTGCTCTCGGATTGATTCCGGATGCGCTTAAAGGTTTCCTAATAGGATCTAAATGTGTCCCTCTAATTGTAACCATTAAGCCAATTCCCATTATCAAGCAAAATCATCAGGTTTGAATCCCAATGGTTCTAATGGTCTTCTTTTGTCAGCAGGGATAGCCATTAAGAGTATATTGTTTTTCATGTATACAAGAGCACATTTATCTCTGTGATTTTTCAAAATACCCACTAATATGTTTTTTTCATAATAAATAATACTATAGTGTGTTCAGTAATGTGTGCATGTTATTTCTAGGGAAAGTGTTCCACAGCATTTATTTGTTGGGTGTTTCTATAAAGATGTGTATTCATTAATATTATGATTAGCAATATTATGATTTTCACATATTGGCAATGCCACAATAAGTGCATAACTGTCTCTGGGTGTTTGCCACAGAGTGAACAAACTGTGTGAATGTTATTTTTTACATTTTATAAAATGTATTAGCTGTGTAGATTTGCTCAAACCTGAGTCTTCCAACTTCGAGCACTGCGTCATTCTGTTTCTCTACCAGAAGGGGGCAGTGCGTCCTGCTAAAACACCACTCGATCATCAACAGCCAGTCAAACCAAAGGAACTTTAAAGGGCCCGCATTCTGCTTTATACTGTTTTTGCATTGTTTTTTCCCCCTTTTAAATGTCAACTTTTAATGTTTGCATAGGTTTATACACAACAACCAATAATAATTCATTTCTACATCACTATTTCCTTTTTAATCATTACACTCTGAGTTAAAAGTTCTAAACTGTCACTGGGGTGGAACCCCCAGGGGTACATCTTCAGTCCCTTTAGTCAGAAAATATAATTGTACCATAATATACCATAATCAATTGAAATTGTATTTTCTAAGTTGTATTAAGTTCACACTCCCCGTCTCGTCTCCAGGCTTTTTATTTGATTGTTCTGTTTTAAAACAACGGGGGTACGGTGGCGCAGTGGGTACCGCTGTCCAAAGACATGCAGTCAGGCCAATTGGACATGCTAAATTGCCTCTTGGTGTGTGCGTGTGTGTGTGTGTGAACGTATACGTCTGTCAGCCCTGTGATGGACTGGTGACCTGTCCAGGATGTTTCCTGCCTTCTGCCCAATGTTAGGCTGCTGGGATAGGTTCCAGCTCCCCCCATGACCCAGAAGGAAGTGTGCGTGTGCGTGTGTGTGTGTGTGTGTGTGTGTTTTAAAACGTTAAGTTATGAAAAGGTTCAAATATATACTCTTCTTTTGGGAAAAACTTATTTGGTGCACAATTGGACCTTATAACCAGTTATACCTTCGAGGATACATGTACCTGCCCAGAGTATTTTTTGCTGACAGTGTAGAATTAAAGTTTTCTTACTGTGTCCATAAGTGACTGATATAAGTAAATGAGCTCTGTTCTGATTGGCTGTCCTGTATTGCACCTAATTCAAATAAACTTCAGTGTGAGCGGGCAAAGCTAAGCTGCTATATACTGAATAGGTGTGTGTACACTGCAAAAAAATGGTATCTGGTCAAGTAAAATTATCTTAAATGTAGTCAGTAAATCCAATATTTCTCCGTTTGGGTTTATTGTAAGCTTAATTTAAGATTTTTACTTTATTTTTATAAAGATATTTACTTTATTTCTAGACATTTTTGTTTGTTTTAAGTAATTTTATTAAGTAAAATTATCTCACCATATCGGCAGATCATCTTGCATGTTTTAAGAAATGTGCTTGAAATCAGCAAAATTATCTGGCAGTACAGTGAGATAATTTTACTTGATAAAATGACCTAAAACAAGTAAAAATGTCCAGAAATAAGCTGGATAATCTTATGATAAGTGCACAACCATCTCAAATAGTTTTAAACTGTTCAAAAGCAATGTATATGCTGTATTTTTATCTCGGGCTCAGAGATTTGACATGACGGCCTTGGGCGTACCAGCCAACAGGCCTCTTAGCATCATTCCAAGCGGAACTCCAGTCTCAACCACAGCGCATCTGTTCTGCCACTTGTTCCAACATTTGTCAGTTTCCTGAATCACTGACGTTCACTGAGGGCCAGATTGTTTCAGATGTTTCCAAATGAGCATGCCAACGGACCAAATACAGAGACGAGCAAGATTACATACCTCCAGATTTTCATAAAGGGCTTGTGCATGGATTTATCACAGTTTTATTATATTATTTTGCCAAATTATGAAAAGGATAAAGTACATATTCAAGGTACAAGGTACACCTCCATGTTTCTACACTCACTGTCCACTCAGGACCCCCACAGGACCCCCACAGAGCAGGTATTACTTGGGTGGTGGATCATTCTCAGCACTGCAGTAACACTGACGTGGTGGTGGTGTGTGTTGTGCTGGTCTGAGTGGATCAGACAAAACAGTGCTGCAGGAGTTTGTGTCCACTGTGTCCACTCACTGTCCACTCTATTAGACACTCATACGTTGTTGCTTCACCTTGTAGATGTAAAGTCAGAGGCAATAGCTCATCTGCTGCTGCACAGTTTGTGTTGGTCATCCTCTAGTCCTTCATCAGTGGTCACCGGACGCTGCACACAGGACACTGTTGGCAAGATGTTTTTGGCTCTCAGTCCAGCAGTGACACTGAGGTGTTTAGAACTCAGACCAGCACAACACACCCTAACACACCACCACCATGTCAGTGTTACTGCAGTGCTGAGAATGACCCACCACCCAAAAAAATAACTTCTCTGTGGGGGTCCTGTTGAAGAACAGGGAAACAAAGTATGCAGAGAAATAGATGGACTACAGTCTGTAACTTTAGAACTACAAAGTAAAACTATATGATCAGTGGAGCTGATAAAATGGACAATGAGTGTAGTTTGGTATAACGACACTGAGGCAAGGCTGATGATTTAGCCATGCACTTAGCACCGTGCTAAAACCAAAGAAACCAAAGCATGATCAACTCCATTTGAGGTTGTGGGGAAACCTGGGTAAATTTTCTTTTAAAAACATAAACCGCTATTAGATTTTTCTGAAATCAATCAGTCGTTCTGAAGACTTTAGCGGATCTATATCTCGCTGTAGGCCGGAGCCCATGCAGAATAAGAGAAGGTCAGTCGTTTCCTTTAAAAACGGCGCGCTGCGGAGGCAGTGTTCTCCATGCTGTGGATGAATCTTCATCCTGCTGGCTTTTTAACTTAAAGCCTCCTCCTGAAAAGCTGCTCTTTTGCCATGATTGGAAAAGGAAAGAAAGGGAAGACCAATCCGCATCCCACATGCAGATAAAAACAAAAGGCCTTCGACCCCTCCAGCCTGGCTGGAACACGGCCACTGAGGTGAGCAGCGGAGGAGCCCGGGGAGAAAGGGCCTCTAATTAGTGCTGAGTGGAATCCTAATGGGTTCCTATTGTCCGGCGCCAACCACCTGCGGAGGGGAAATGGCTGTGTGTGGGTCGCTGTCATACACACATGTCGAGTCATTGTGGCTCTGCTTCGATCATACAGTGACAGGGACTGAGGACCAGGAGAGCTTTTCAGCACCTTCAGCTGGACGCTGTTTTAGGGGCACAAGATTTAAATGTCAAAAACAGCTTGATTTTGTTATGAGGTTAAGAGGTTAAAATTTAGTGCATATTTTCTGCTTAGTTTAACATATTGGAAAAAGTAAAACATAATATATAAAATGTACAAAGGCTACGACTTATTTTCCTAGCAGGAT
>JAILXH010181406.1:2361-14172 GCA_023558415.1 Piaractus mesopotamicus | reverse complement strand
TTTTTTTTTTCAATTTTGTAGGACCAAATGTCTGGATGGCAAACAGAGCCTGTGCAATCTTGTGTCAATGGCACATCTCTCTGCTACATCTTGAACTTGAATAGGTATTGTGTGTTATAAGTGTGCAGCGGCCTTGACTAACACAATCAGTCCTGGGCCTAATGCAGCTAGCGTGGATGGCAGAAGGCCCATGTCAAAGATAGACAGATGCATCACAACAGCAATGTTTTTTTTTTCTTCTCTCTCTTTTTTTAATCAGCTCTTGGATACTTTCATCACTGTGTTCATCCTAGCTATGAATAGGGGGCCAGTCCTTTATATTTTTCTATGTTCGAAATCAGAGGAATGAGGCAAAGCAAAGAGAAAGGGAGTGATTAAAGAACAGCATCTGCTCAGCTTTGAATTCTGTATTTCTTTAGTTTCCTTTCTCTTTAGTTTCCTCTGAATCCAATTTATTCTGCATGCTAAGAGTTTAGTGTGGCAGAAGATTGAAAGGAAACATTTTTTTCTTTAACTGATATAATGTTGATCAGCCAAGACATATTTGATATTTAAAGTTTGCTTCTTTGGTTTTGCAATAGAGCTTCAAAACTAATGTATTTTATACCCCATTAGTTAGCAGTGTGCAAGCTAATTGATCCTAATTAATCACAATTGCTAGAAAAGAGGACGAAAGGAACAAAATTCAGGCTTCAAGATAGCTGCTACTACTGTTTTAGAACTGCGATTTATAGTTGTATGCCGAAGTTTGAATACCCCCAGTCAAATGACAATTTTTGTTGATTTTCTGTTTGAAAATAAGTTAACAGCTCAGAACACAATTATAACACGTTTCTGTAAATTTTGAGTGCATAATTTCTTTTCACAGATTATATTATCTTTTTTCAGTATGTCAAATTCAGCAAACAGAAAGTAACTGTGCATTAAAATGTGCAAATGTGTTCTCTGTAGAGATTTTTGTACTTATTTTTCCTCAGAAAATTAACAATACATATAATTTGACCAACGGTGCCCAAACTTTTCATACAACCATACTTTTTATCCATTTTATAGCTACCAGTATGTTGTACAGTGTCAGAAACTACAAAAACAAGTCTATTTGCAATTGCAGTTTGAAGCAAACATGTGACACAAGTTAGGCAAGCCACTTGCACAATGTTAATTGGTGGTCATAAGCTTCTACTAGCTCTATAACTCAGGCTAACACCAAACACATCTTGATTAATCATGTTTTAGAGTAAGAGAAAACTGTGTACATTTGATTTTTCCCTGAACTATTCCTTTAACTGTGACACTAAAGAGTGATTTACTGCTGAAGGAAGTCTCAGAAACGCCTGTCCAGCCCATGACTGATGTCCTTCATCGGAAGTCCAGTAAATGAATGTCGGCTCTTGCCATAGATTAATAGCCTCCGCTCTGGCTGGACCCAAGAGCTCGCAGGCATATGATGAAAATAATGCCTGCTAATGGCAATTGGATGTTAAATTATGTTAATGTGTCTCAAAACCATTAAGAATGTGGCAATGCTTAATAAATTGGGTATCTATTTTACTCTTTAATCCAACCATTTGGCACTGAGATGCATGAGACGGGGGTGTTTCATTTAAAGTTAATTGCTCCTCTAATTTTATGCCTTGGCATTTGGTCTAATGGGAGATATTGCAAACTTCTGAAACTGTTGATTTAATTGAGGACAATTATGAGCACCTGAGACAAACACCTACTGACACAGTAATTAATCAGTGTTGCAGAAAAAAAAGAGTCTCATCCAGATCAGCTTCTCAAAACTTAACCTCTTTTATAGGTCAGCCTGATCTCTTGTGGCACTCGAATGTGATGGTGCTTTTGAAAGAAAAATAAACTAATTTATCTGCAGAAACTGAACCAACGGTGCCAGGATTTTTTTTATATCTCCTATATCAGCCTAACAGAAAAGAGCCAGTCAGACTGTCTGGAAAATTGACAGTATAGTGTACTTTATTAGAAACACCTACATTGTAGCCCTATTTTGCGTTAGCGAAGACTGAGTTACACTGAGTTGATGCAGAACTTGTGCTAGCCATTCTCAAGCCTTTTAACAATGGCCATCTTCTGACCACATAACTGCTTGAGGCTGGAAGGTGTTGGCTATGCAGCGAGAATATTGTGAATGGTCCACCACCCAAATAATGTCTAATCATCAGTAGTCTTGCGGTCAGAAACTGACCTGTGGTGATAGACATGACAACAGATGGGCCTCAGTCTGTATTTGTACACCTATAGTGAATTCAAAAAGTATTTAGACAATTCAACCATTTATAAACCTTCATGAAGTTTAGGTTAGTCTGTAAAATATTCGACAAAATGGTATTTGTTTTAGAGTAAAATACTTTTAGCACAACTTCAAACTTATGTTAGACTCTGTATGGAGAAAGCCTGCAGAGGAATTACAACCAGGCTGCACTGTAAGTACTTTAAAGTACAGAGGAGAAAACATCAATGTCTGGGGCCATTTTTCTTACAATAGTGTCGATGTGCTTGTGTTCATTCATGAGATCATGAGCTCAGAAGTGTATAAAGGCATTGTGAATGCAAACTTGCAGGAGTCTACAAATAAACTGCTTAAACAATAACTATCTGAAACACAGCTGCCTTTTCAAAGAATACTTTGCTAAAAGAAAAATGACTTGAATGTTGTGAAATGGTCTGTTTAAAATAAATGTCAATATGGAATGAAATTTTGTTTCCCAACACAATGAACTTTATACATTTTCAATCATGGCACAACATACTTTTTTGGTGGCTACTGTATGTAGTGGACTTATAAGGCAGCTGGACCTCAAAAATTGGCCAGTATGTGAAAGTACAAGGTTTCTGACAAAATGCACGATGCATGTATGTCCACTTGAGATATAAAGAATTCACGTTTTCTGCCAAATAATGGATTTGGACCACTCTCTGGCACCTTGCCAGCATCAGCAAAATGATACTTTACTTTACTGCAAAGCCAAGTAACATAACCTTCCATTAAGATTAGCCCTCAACATTAATGCACCTCTGCTTGAACTGATTAGCTTAGTGACAATTTTTGCTTAGATCTATTGTCCATAAATTTCAGTGCTACGAAAGCACAAGACAAGCTGCTAACATGAAGCGTGCGGTTTGTCGGTATCACCCAAAGCAATTCCGCAAACAAGCCGATGAATCGGTCTTTAATGCATGCCATAAGCTGCTTAGCGACTTAGCATGTGGGAGAACGTCCTCCTGCATACTCTCCTCAACTGTATCTGTGTGGAGCTTCATTGAGGCAGGATTTGGTGCTGAAGAAAGTGTTGATACACACTTAAAGGCTATTGCATATGAGCTCATCATGCTAATCTGACACCCTTGGAGTGAACGGCGCAAGATTGAGACGGGACCCAACCTAATCCTTCACCAGGGAGCCGTACCTCCTCCAAGTCCTCGCCATTGCTCTCCTGCATATGCACCATGGTGCAGAGATGACTTTGTTTATCAGCAGGGAGTTCCATGCTAATTTTTGTTATTGAGATTGAATGATGCTCAAACGCTGCTGGGAATCTGAAAAGTCCATTGCTGATAAATGTGAAATTAGAAAGTCAGTATGTTGTCACTGATGGACATCTAGGTCATAACTAACAGTGGGCTGTAGGGCATGACGATACTTTTCAGTCCGATCCTGACCCTTTACTGGAGAAAATGATTAGTGGCAAAACAACTTAAAATGGTTGGTTATTCTGTAATTTGTATAGCAAGCGTGTTAGCTAGCGTAATAGCTAATCCAACTGAAGTTTTAATCAGCTAATCTGAAAGGCTTGTGACAGGCACAAAAAGGTTGTATTTATTTACTGCATTAAGGTTGGTCAGTTTAATCCATTTTGTTCAGGTTCAGGCTGAAATTTTATGAGTCTTAAACCTTGAATCCAAGTCAAGACTTAAGTTAGTTAATGGTGACTCTGAGTCGTGAGTCAGTCAACATGCAACTAGAGTATGTCACTGACTTAAGTCCCCATCTCTGTCTTGTGCACATAAATAAGGAACATGTTTGTGATTTCTACACTGAAAACTGCTCAGTGCAGACATCAGTGAGAAATATTTGAAAGCCTTACTCCTACTTAAAGTGTACAGTATGTTAGGTATATGTGCAAATTCATCATCCTAAAGAGTTTAAAATAACAGGTTTTTCAAGACATTATATTTTTTAAATGGTGTGGTTTAAAAGAAATGTTAAATGACGATAATCTATTATATTAATCCTCTCATCTTGGGAATGCTGCATGCTAGAGACTTACTTTATTTTTTTCCCAAAAGGCTAGCGTTTGGAGTTTCAAGGAGGGCTCCATGGTGATTGTATCCCTTTCAGCAGTCTTGTAATCCAACCTTGAAATGCACTAACTTTGTAAAAATAAATCCATTATGACAAATCCAACACTGAATGTCTTCTGTGATTATTTATCCATTTTTCCATTATTTATCCATTTCTCCATGTTGAGTTATTGTTTTTGTTTTAGCAGGGCTGTTAGCCATCCACTGATGCCTTGGATTAAGTCTATGGAGCAATCAGAGGCTGTGTTCCTGGCTTGTTGCAGTAACAGCACTACTCTTCTGGGCAAAATGAAAGTGCGTCTCTAGCATACACCGTTAGAAATGATGGTTCTGTGCTGGTCTGTTTTTCGTTCATCAAGGTACAAACAATGTAAACGTACCCTCAAAGGACCAACAGTGGTTTTAAGGTCCCACTGTGTACCTTAAATAAGTTGTTCCTAGTTTAAAAGTATATATCGGTATCTTTTCATAACCTAATGTTTTCAAACAGAACAATAAAATAAAAAGCCTGGAGATGAGACGGGGCGTGTGGAGTCCATACAACTTAATTTAAAATTTAATTTCAATGTATTATGGTACAATATTGTTCCCTGACCATAGGTACTCAGACGTACCCTTTAGGGTACCACCCCAGTGAGAAGAGATGTACTAGCCCAGAGTCAGTTTCATACTTTTTTTCTGAGAGTGTAGGGTGTTCATGAAATATTTATTCTTTTATCTATGACATCCTTTGATGTTGCATATGACATTGGTGACCAGAAAGGGTTAATCTAATTTTATATTAACCGCACAACTGGACAATGCCTGTGTGTGTATGTTTCCATCCTACATTTTTATTTACAGCAAAAAAAGTTGGGAAATTCAGTTTCATGTAAAAAATATAAACTAAAATGACTAGTTAAAGTTACATTACGGAAGATGTAAGGATTTGGAGCCCTCTTTGGTAAAAATGTGTGATTGCATGGATTTTGCGACATCGAATATGCTTGGGAACCTTTCCCTGAGCCGATGAATCTGATGATTGCAAGCATGTTGAAAGAGTATTCAAACAGAACTCAGTCAAAACCGGATGAAGGACTTGTGAATTGTCTATTATTGTCTTTATATCGTCATCAGTATAATAGTGATTTTCCATTCGAGGCATACACACCTTCTTTTTCAGCCTGTGCGGATGACATTAATACTGTGGTGTCCGTCACAGGCTCTGCAGTGCTGTGAGGAGGTTAGACGGTGCGCCACACTCTGGTTAAAAAGGTACTGCTGCTGCTGATGTTGTTATTGTGTGGTTCAGATGTTGTTATAGTTGTGCTTATTAAAGTAATTGTGTCTGAGGAGGGTGGACTTTAACTGGTGGTAAGAAGTGTCTACCCTCCTCGTATGTTGTGTCCTCCCATGTTACCCACTCCTTGTGTGATGTGTCTTGAGTTAGTGCTGTTTCCATGTCTTCTATCAGTCCACCTATCCTCAATCTGTGGTGTCTCTTTGATGATCTGTATGTGTGCTGCCTCCACCTGATTTGAAGCAGGTGCAAGATCCTGATGTGGTTCCTCCTGCCCTCTAGACATGCCTGACCACTTTTGAGTCATTTGCATTTGCTGTAGACCCTCCTGCTGTGATGAAAAGCCTGACCCGGACACTCCAGCGATTTTAATGACCATCACATTCCTCTCTTCTCTTATAATTTGTAACGAGCTACATGACTGTCAATTCCTGCGTGAACTCCTGACCTATTTTTAGAAGTTAAGTTGAAATTTTGCCTACACTCATATTGAACTTCTCCACCATGTTCTCATATCCTGAATGTTAGGCAGACTTTAACATTGTCAGTGGTTTGTCTCACAGATCTTTCCTCTGTCTGGTGTGGTTCAAAGGAGGATGAGCTTTCCTCTTTTGAGTCTTGGCTTCTCTCAGTGTTTCCTCTTTATGGTATTAGTGTGTTTTTTCCAGACACTCTCTCACTCAGCTCAATCATTGCAACCTGCATGTATTTCAAGTTTCTTTGGGACAATTTCTGCTTGAATCAAATTGAAATTTAATTGAAAAAGTTACATAACATCTGCAGAACATAAGAGCTCTGCAGGCATTCTAGATATCCCCTATCTCAAGCTCCTCCAAGAGAGGACAGTTAGGAATATAATGTGCAGGAACATCTTCTTAAAAATGAACTACAGAGTTTTCATGTCGCAAGTTAAGTTCCTAATAGTGTTAAGCTTGGTGAAAAAGTACATTCTTTTACAGTCCGTCAGCTGCTGAATCCTAACAGTGCTTTCTGAAGATGTCAGAAGTTGGCTGGCAGCTGACAAACCTCTTGTTTGAGTTGCTGTTGGTTTAGGCTACATCAGAGCTAGACTTCAGATAAACCTCAGTTTCACATACTGATGTTCTTTTAATAAAAATGTTTCTTGAAAATGTGAAAAGGTAACTAATCATCTGGGGTCCACAAACTCACCAGCACATCAAATTTGATTTTTCATCTTATTTTTTCCATCTTATCGCAAGTTTATATGTTATATGGCTATGAGGAGTGGGTGAGAAACATATCTCCTGCCTCTTATCATGTGTTATTGGTGGATTCGTGTGTCTATCTACATTTTGTGTGAACCTGACCAATGGACACTCAGGAAATCACTAAGGACTGACCCATCATGTCAGAAACCCTTCATTCTTCATTCAGTCGGCATCAGAGACACGCGTGAAATGGTGTGCAAAGAGTTTACAGCCGCTGAAGTTGCTGCACCAGTTTTGGAAAGCAGTAATGAAGAGAACGGAGCATTTTGATATGAAGCATATGGGCATCATGTTATATGCAAGTGCCTTTAAAGGCGAATTTAAGAAGATATGCAAAAACTGAAAAAATGCCCTTAGACAACAGTGGATAGTGATTGCATAGAATTTGTATATCATCACAAAGCCTGTCCTTTTTGAGAGATCAGAGAAATATTTAACTGATAATTAATTGATTATAATGGTGGTTATAATCATCATGAGAGTTTTATTCCAAAACATGCTTGACTTTAGTGTTCTAATATACAGCAAGCTACAGCACAAAATGTGGAATGGACTCAGCAGTCACTCAGTTTTGAGTGAAAGGGAAAGAAAAGGCACAGTTGTGGAGTTCTCTGTAATGTGATCTGTCTAAAAGTCTGCACGGTCTGGAGATGGAAACCATGATTCCATTGTAATCCTGCAGACCATATATATGCATATCACAGTGCATACTGCAGCTGCCGGATTCTTCAGGCCTCTCAAATCCAGCCAGTGTATCACTTCTTCTCTGGATTTTTCATCAGCGGTTTCCTATGTCATGTTTGAAAGAGTGCCAAGGCAGATAGCATTATATAGCAGCACCGCTCCCATATACCCAACCCCGAGATAGACAGATCGAATTCCCAATTCGCTATCCTTTATTTATTCAGGTAAAAGGCCATTGAGGTTGTGAACTTCTTTTGCAAGCCAGACGTGACAAAACGCATATGGCCTTCATTCCGCAATACAGAAATGTTCAATTGCATTTTTATACATTTTATATACACAGCAACTTTGCAGAGAATATCTACAACATATTGCACATGCGCATATAAAGTACATGCATTATACTACAGGTACAGTGCCAGTCAAAAGTTTGGACATACCTGATTGAATGCATGGTTGTCCTAAGTCATTTTGATCATGACTGTGATTACAGCTTGAAATAATGAAGTTCATGCAGAGCTATGTAAAGCAAAGGGAAGATACTTTGAAGAATCTAAAATATAAGATAGATTTAATTTGGTAACACTCTTTTGTCAGAGTATAATTCCATTCATTGTATTTCACAGGTTTGATGTGAAAATAAAGCCACTGTATGCTTGTAATGGAAATTCTTTAAAGCATTTTCAATTTTCAATGAGTTTCAAATATAACAAAGATAGTTATAGAATTGTCCAGGTTCAGATGTGTATTTCAGAAAAAAAAAGGAAAGGAAGATCTTTTTTTCTGAAAATTCCAGGGATGATTTTGGCTAACTTGAAAAAAGGGAAGCTGTTATAAGCAGGTCACTGACCTATAATGTCTTTATAACTAAAAATGCACCAATGTTTTATGTTTTGTCTTTTTGTCCACACAATTTGGAAGCTGGTTGATGCTGTACAGATGCTGTATAAATGCTGTATGCAGTTCATTATCTCATAGCAGGCTGACTTCAGTGAAAAATCTCCACTGACAACTGAGATTCAAACCTGCAAGTTACTGCCCTACAGTAGTCCAACATAAGGAGCATCTTACAGCCAACAGCTATAGTCTCTGTTCCAGCTGTGATGAGTTCTGTGAGGACATAAGGCTGAGACATATTTTACTGTTGGAATGTTCAGAGCAATGCCATAGAAGAACCAAGAACCAAGTTCCCTAAAGAACTTTTCACTGAAAAGAAAGAAGTTATCCACTGAGATAAAAGAATGGTGTAATTCAATTCTGAAATCTTCTCGCTTGTAGAGAAATTCTGTGTCAATTCACTTGCCCGACCGCAAGAAATCGAGCCTGTACTTGATTTGTTGAAACAAAATAGTTTAAAACTGACTCCCCTTTCCTGATTTCTTCATTTGGTAGGGCAATCGAGGACGTCGAGACCAGCTCTTAGATTACTGCTTAAGAAATTATTCTTATGAAGCATGAAAAGAAAGGACACAGTGAAGGATAACCAATGCAGCAGCAGCAGAGAGAAACAATCCACCATTGGAGCGTTACGCCAGTGTGTTGTTTTTTTTTTTTTTTCCAATCTAAGTCCCGTCTTCCTTAAACAAATCTTTCAGCAGGCTAGTTGTGGAGAGCAGAGGTGAGGTGTGTAGAATGATAGCCCTGCCAAAAGTTGCATTCTAGCACGTAAGCATTTGCCTAACCATTAGGCATTTTTCATTTTACCAGAGCCCCTGAGGTTACGCTAGCTTATTACAGCCCGACGATGCTGTGCATCGGAAAATGAATGTCTTGATAAGGTGCAAAATGCAAAGTAGCCAAGGAATATGCAGGCCTATTCATTTCACTTGTGCATATTTGGTGGAAAAAAAAAAGAAAAAAGAAATATATAAATAAATACACACCCTGTCTTTTGAGGGTTGCCTTCCTGGGGGGCCTCTGCTCGGCTAGCCAATAAACAAATGTGCAGCTGCATCATCAACACAATGTGTCAAATGAAAGTCACCGGGCCAAATAAGGGAACACGGAGAGTCTCATCTTCATATAAAAGCACAAAAAAATAAATAAATAAATAAATAAATAAATAAATGGGTGCCTCATGAATTGGAAATAGGAAAGCAAAGTCAAATTTAGTTGCATTTCTAGTATTGCTGTGCCATTTACTATTATTCTCAACCATTTCACCAAACACCAAATAAGCCCTGCGGATGAACTATTTGCCACCCAAAGACAAAGGCAGCGTGAATCCCTTGCACGATTATGTCCCTTGAGGGATACAGCGCTCATGGAGGCATTCTACGTGCCTTTTTAACTGAGTTAGGTTTGATCCACAGTGTATTCTGTAAAGCTCTGGATTCTGAAAAAAAAAAAGAAAAAGAAAATCTCAGTATGTCTCTGTGGTCAGTGCAGCAGATAAGACAAGTCAACAGGACTGCATGAGTGAGGTTTATTATGTGAAGTTTATGACATCTGGGAAATCACTTTTCAGATCCGGTTTTACACGTAAAAAAAAGCCTCACAGTAATATTACACTGACTACTTTGATCTAATACATTGACAAGCCCGTGGAGAGAAACTCCCCAGTAAGGGATAGACTGAGTTTTTTTTTCTGATGTTTTCTACCTATCACTGTTGTTGGAAGAAAACCCCGTATCTCCAAAATGAACTTTACAGGAGAAGGAAACACTACTTTTCTCTTAATGTAAGTCAGTGGAACCAGACATTTTGTTTCATTTATTTTAGTCCATTCATCAGGAAATTTACATACAATGTAAAGGGCAACAGGTATTTTCAAATTATGTCAAAAACTTAAAAAACATCAAAAATAGAGATACGAGGTTTTCTTTCGACAACAGCGATATGTGCTTTGCAAGAGGGGCAGCTGGCAGTTGTGGGGTGGCACTACACAACAATAAAACATAGCACAACAGCTGATGCTGTAACTCACACAAATTGAATTTCTGAACAAATCTCAAGCTCCTGAAAGATCAGAATTTTTGTTCTTAAGTGGAATCACGTGTGCTTTTTTGTCAAAGTCAGCCTGGTTGACTGTCCAAAGCCTCGAGGCGTATTCTTGACTACACTGGCAATATCCTATGGCCACTGAATGATGTGATGTGTTTCCATTTTCAGGGTGTCGCTCAAAGTGCTGCCAGAGAGGGCCTCATAAATGTAAGAGAGGCTCTTATCATTTGCAGTGGGGGCTTTGGGGTGCAATTACAGTTTGATGTATAACCGGCAAAAAAAAAGTCATTCGCAGTACCTGGTATGAAATATTTGACCGTTTGCTATAACCTCTTGAAAGTGTATAAAGGATGTCCATGGTGAAGGCTTTTAGTGTTCGACCTTCAATTTTAAGCAGGTTTTATAAAATAATCCAACTCTGTTTTATTAATGTTTGCAAGCAACACGGCTTGCTGGTTAATAAAAACTAACCAACTGCACAACAATTTTTTCCTGACCTTCGCTGACCTTCACTCTTTCACTGAGTTCAGCTCGTTCATAATCAGTTATTACATCGAACAGGCCTCTGCGTATGCAATAACTAACCCAGTGAAGGTAGCAAACTCAGCTAGTAATTTAGCACAAGTTAATAAAAGTTAAAGGCAGCTAATAATAGCTTCTTGTGGTTGTTTATCTAATATATTACTGTATAAAGTAGTGAAATAAAAGCACTTAATTAACTCAAGTAAAAGTAAAGGTGCTTTGATTCAATACTATTTCAAAAAGTACCATTACAAGGAAGAATGTAATCTTATGTAAGCTTCCTAGTAAGCAAGCAAGAATATCAGATTTCAGTTTGTAACAATTTTCTCTATTTCTATTTATATCTCAAATATAGTTATCTCAGTGATCAGTGTTATGATGAGCAGCATTAAATATACCAATAGGAATCATACATAGGGTATATGACTATATCTAACACCATACTTGAGTAAATCTAAAGCTTAAAGGTCAATTATTATCCCATCCAGAACACATCTGATTAAGGGAAGTACTAATTAATTTCAGTGGAAAAATTACCCAGCCACTATTTTCACAAGCAGTAGGAGTGTAAAACCCCTGATTTAATGGCCATGGCACTAAGGGCAAATGTGCCTTTGATAGGTCGACCTCAAGAGCCCCGACTACTGCGGTAATCAGTCTAGTAATTGGAGACTGATGCAGTCAGAGATAATTGAATTAGAGAAGCGGAAACGAAATAGTACTGAGGTTCATATTTCATATCAATTTACATATTTAATGTTGACCCTCCATTTGCATTACGGGGTAAGGGGACTTAACTATATATTAGCAACTCCAGTCCACGGTCTTATG